>JADGJA010000203.1:0-30572 GCA_027596035.1 Thoreauomyces humboldtii
CCCCCCCATCACGTCGATGCTAATAATAGACTACGGTCGCCGGAAGAAATCGTCCGAAAGAGTTGTTCTGTGTCACCTCTTATCCTCGAAGGGTTAGCGATTGAGCAGTAGACGCAGGGCCTCGGCCCCATTCATGGATCCTCTTGATAGGTTGTTCCCGTTCGTTGAGACGTGGTCTCCTCGCCGCGGGGGGAGTGTCCCAACGGCCGTGCAGCCAACGGACAAATGCAGGTGCGAAGAAGACCGAGTCATCGTCTTGTCCGGATCGTCTGGACACCTTGGGAAGGTGGAAGAGGTCGATCCTTCCCTTTTTTCTCCCCTCGAGCTTCTCTCGGAACGAGGAAAGGTCATCAGCATCTCGACTTTACCCCCGGCCAGCTTGCCTTTCGCCTTATTCATCATTGCCATCACATCTAGACCTGTCATAACATCAAGCTTGAAAGATGACTGCAAAGATCGGTGAGTCTGGATTCTTCCAGTCACTGAAGCCTTCGGTCAAGGAGACGAGCCTCCTCACTAACTCCTGAGGTCTCAGCACTTCTGTCTGTCTCGGACAAGACGGGCCTTCTGGACCTTGCCAAGGCGTTGCACGGTGTCAACGTGAAGCTGATCGCTTCGGGCGGAACTGCAAAGGCCATTCGCGATGCTGGCCTTCCCGTCGAGTGAGTTGCCAGAGGGGTGTACCCTCCACGGTGTCGGCCAAACCGCGGGTGCTCCGAGTTTGTTCTTGCTGATGCAGAGGCCGTTCGCTCTCCGATCACAAAAAGTGACGTTGCCGACATCACCAAGGCCCCCGAGATGCTGGGCGGCCGCGTCAAGACCTTGCACCCAGCCGTTCACGGAGGTAACGTCCGGCTGTGCAGGGGTTCTCAACGGTCCTCTTCCGAGAGCCCCAAAGGCTCATCACGTGTTCGTGGGCCCGATCTTTCAGGTATTCTTGCGCGTGACATCGAGCAGGACAATGCCGACATGACTGCTCGGGGCTACGACAAGATCGACATTGTCGTGTGCAACCTGTACCCCTTTGAGGCAACCATCGCCAAGGACGGCGTCACCATCCCCCAGGCCGTCGAGGAGGTCGACATCGGTGGAGTTACGCTCCTCCGTGCCGCCGCAAAGAACCACGCCCGCGTAGCTATTGTTTCGGACCCCTCCGACTATGCTCCCCTGATCGCGGAGCTGCAGAAGACCCACAAGGAGTCTGGAACCGCCAGCGTGTCGGATGCCACCCGCAAAACCTTTGCTCTCAAGGCGTTCACGCAGACCGCCGACTACGACTCGGCCATTTCCGGCTACTTCCGGCAACAGTACGCTGGCAACGGCGCACAGCAGCTCACTTTGCGATATGGTGCGAACCCTCATCAGAAGCCCGCTCAGGTGTACACCAAGCATGGCGATCTTCCTTTCAAGGGTGGGTAGAAACAGCGAAAGACAGTATGTTGCTTCCTGGGCCCGATATGAACGCATCCTTTTATAGTTCTTGCTGGTTCGCCTGGATACATCAACCTCCTCGATGCGCTGAACGCATGGCCACTCGTGAAGGAGCTCAAACAAGCTCTTGGTCTTCCTGCTGCTGCGTCGTTCAAGCACGTCTCACCTGCGGGTGCCGCCGTTGGAGTTCCTCTTACCGACATTGAGAGGCAGGTCTATGCCGTGGAAGACATTGACCTGACCCCACTTGCTTCCGCTTACGCCCGCGCCCGAGGAGCTGACCGCATGTCTTCTTTCGGCGATTGGATCGCGCTCTCGGACGAGTGCGACGAGTGCACCGCCAAGATCATTTCCCGTGAAGTCTCTGACGGCATCATTGCTCCGGGATATACTCCCGCTGCCCTCGCTGTCTTGCAGAAAAAGAAGGGAGGAAAGTACACCGTTCTACAGATCGATCCTGCCTACGAGCCCGCGGAGTCCGAGACGCGTCAAGTCTACGGTCTCCACCTTCAGCAGAAGCGCAACAACCTTCTCATCACCAAGGATGTTTTCAAGAACGTGGTAACCAAGAAAGTCACGACCATCGATGATGCAACCATCCGTGACTTGATTGTTGCCACCATCGCGTTGAAGTACACGCAATCCAACTCTGTCTGCTACGCGAAAAATGGCCAAGTCGTCGGACTCGGCGCCGGTCAACAATCCCGAATCCATTGGTGAGTGCTCCCCCAGGCCTCCTTGGCAACTTCTCCATTTCCTGATACCCTTCATCTTCATCTAGCACACGACTCGCAGGCGACAAAGCCGACAACTGGTGGTTCCGGCACCACCCTAAGGTCCTCGCCTTCAACTTTGCCAAGTCTACCAAGCGAGCCGACAAAGCGAACGCCATCGACCTGTACGTCACGGACCAAATCGATGACCGCGCGACCTGGGAGGCGCTCTTCGTCGACGTGCCAGCGCCTCTCACGGAGCAGGAGCGTCTTGACTGGAAGGCCGGTCTGACCGGTGTCGTCCTTTCGTCCGACGCCTTCTTCCCCTTCTCGGACAACGTTCAGCGTGCTGCGAGGAGTGGGGTCTGCTGTGTCGCCGCTCCGGGTGGCAGCGTTATGGACGAGGCGGTCATCCGTGAAGCCGATGAGAAGGGCATTGCGTACGTTTTTACCGAATGGAGGCTATTCCATCACTAGAGTCATTGTGCGTTGCCGTACTTTCCTTTTCCTGCACTCTCAAGTCTTGCCCATATAAATTTCGGTTATGATTACCGCTGCACCATCGGTGAGGACAGGTATAGCGTCCCAGAGATAGTATGTAGCAGAGGAAGTCGGAAGTTGAGCAGCGGAACGTAGCGAAACGGATAACGCGATATAGAACGTAACGTAGAGGATGGATGGTAGTCGGTAATGCAGGACTGTGCTCTGGGAATGGAGCTAGAGAGAATGTGGAGATGGAATACTGTGGTACGTCGTCGTCGTCGTTGTGTTGCTGAGGAGGTGAAGAGGAGGCAGATAGCTCGCTCCCATCCAGAGCCAGGAGCTCTCTCCCATCGAACCGCGAGCGCGGAGCTTCTTTACGTGAGCGACTCTTGGGCAGAAGCTGTCCAAAATCATCCTTCCTCAAGTCGAGGGGTTGTTTTTGCCCCGTCGTTCTTTTTACGGTCTGCGGATACCAGTGTTATCAGTCGAAGCAATCCTTTGAGCTTCTCTCTGTACCTACAACTCTCAACATGACATCCGTCGCGAGCGGGGCTCAGACATGGGTTCACGACGACAAGCCAGTAAGAGTTTCTGCAGCCGTCGAAAACACCCAACGAGAGGGACTCTCATCGATCCTCAGACCACAAAGCAGCGTTCCGCGCGGCGGAGAGTAGAATTACCGGGTGGGTTACTCGTGACTGATAAGAAAGCAGGCATGAACGACTCTCTTACGTGAGGCCATCGCAGTGTCCCCTCGAGGAAGGATGCTCAAGCTACCTACCATCACCACCCCTTCGCAACCGACATCCGCAGACACGCCGCACGAGAACGCAGGCGGTCGGAAGGAGGGAGACGTTGCGTCGAAGCCTCGAAGCACAAATCCGTTCCATATGCCGTCCGATGTGGAGGTCTTCTCGATGCGTGAGGAGGAGCGGCGGCAGAAGCAGGAGGTGGGGGGACATGAGAGAAGCTCCGATGGATGCATACCGACAAGGGTTTCTGACGATTTAGCGGACAATCTTGTTTTTTCGTGATGGTAGAGCAAGGAGAAGATGCGACATCTTCACATCTACGAGAAGAGCATCGTCAAGCGCAAAAACTTCAAGGAACTGCTGGCGGAGGAGGAGGATGACATACAGTTCTACGAGGACCTGCGGAAGCGTGACTCTGACAAGATCCTCACCAACAGACAAGCAAGAGGTTGGGCAGCCGTTTTCTCATCTTTGTCATTGCTGGGTGCGTGTCATGTGTCTCCAGTCTGACCTGGAAACTTCCGGCAGTCGACAGACATTTTGGGAAAGAGAATCTCCACGACTTCATCGCAAAGAAACGGGAGATGTTCCTCGTGCAGTATGCACTGGGGGTCAAAAGAGAGGAGATGCGGAAACTGGAGGAGATTGCTCAGGTTTGCAAGGACATCGGTTTCGATTGGCGTTGCCTGCGGATCGTCGCTGACATGAGACTTAATCTTGAATAGGCTGAAGAGCAAAAACTTCTGGACGATGAAAAGGCGTTAGAAGAAGATGCTGCGAAGTTCGATGCTTTTTTGAAGGAAAATGACAAGAACTCTGTGGAAGCGATAAAAAAGTGAGGCCATCTGACTTTCGCAAACACCACGGCAAGAAGGAGTGTCTCATGTTTGATACCCGCAGAGCCGAGCAAGAGACGAAAGCAAAGCTGGAGAAGATACAAGAGATCAAAAAGCTCAACGTTCACATCATGAGCATCCGCAGCGATATGTCGAAAAACGAAGATCAGCTGAAGGATCTGCAGCGGTATCGGGAGTTCTTGGACAAGCTCACACCGCGAGAGTGGTTTGAGGATCACGCAAAGGAAAAGCGCAAGGTACGAGAAAAGGGACAAATATGCCGGGTTTTGCGTTCAGCCCTGCTGAACCATACAATATAGGAATTCAAGGAGCTGGAGCGGAAAGGCTCTTCAGATAACAGCAGTGCTTCAGGCAGTAACTGACCAACCGGCTATCAGTTCAGAAACGACTTGTGTACTGACTATCTTACAAACGCAGAAGCTAGTGGGAAGCTACGAAAACCCAGGAAGAGCGGGACAGGGAGACCCGTGAAGACAGGATCCAAAGCCCGAGGTGCCGGCAATATTACCCTCACCCCGAGCGATGACGCCGAGACGGAGGAATCCGAATCACACGCCGGTGGTGCGTACCGAGATCAGACGGGCAACGACGACCACGAGCTCGGTGGGGAGAACGAAGATGACGAGGCGCTACTCTTCTTCAAGACCCCGCAGCAATTGCTGGACATTTTTGCGGAGCTCGAGGAGAACAACCTGGCACTCATACAGAACTGTCAAGAGACAGAAGAGACCTTAGAGGAGCTCAAACAAAAAATTGTGGATACAGAGGCTCGCATGTAGGACCTTGTCTCTGCTGGACAGCATCGTGGACGTAACTGATCAACGTCGATCATTTCATCTCTCAGGGACCAGGAAACGCAGAATCTCAAGCAGCAGATTGATTTCCTTAACGCTGCGATAGCACGGGAGGAAGACAAGGCCAAACTCCTCGAGGAGCGTGCAAAGTGCGTACCTCATATGTGTTCATGATGTCCGCAACCACTCACTGACGGGCGATGCCAGAATGTTTTCGACAGGCAACCTCAGTGGGGAGTCGCAAGAAAAGCTTCTCGAGGAACTCAACCACAAGGTCAAGGAAGTGTATCGTCGCTGCATCGGCGATAACGAGGCCACTCTGAGCACGCTTACGATGCTGACGACCATCGAGAATCGCCTGGAGAACCTGTTTGAAACAATCGAGATGATGCCGCCGGATAAAGTCGAGCAGGCAGAAAAGGTTTGGCAGAAATCTTTCCTATCATAATATTCGTGCCGTGGCTGATGCAAAGCAACGGTAAATAGATGAAGGACAAGGAACGGAGGCAACGGCTGCGGGAGGAAAAGATGGAGGCGCAACGGCTTCTGCAGGAGGAAAGGGTGCAAAGAGCATTGGAACGAGCGCGAGCCCCTGTCATCAAGAAGGTGGGGCATGCCGGACATCCGAAAGCACAGAAAGCTCTTCCGGAAAAGCTCACATGCCCCCTGCTTTAGACGGGCAAGCCCATCGCGTTCCGTTCAGCGCCGCCCCAGAAAAAGAAGCGAAAGGAGGAGGATACCAAGAAGAAGGAAGAAGGTATGTTATCCAGGGCCCTGAGGGAATTTGGCTTAACATTTAATCTCTTGCTTCGGGTCCGCAGAGGACCTGGCTTATTACGGCCTTTTGACATTGCCTTGAAGACCGGTGTCTAGCGAGTGCGCTGTCAACTTATTGGGAAGGTCGGCAAAAGTCCTTCTCCTCCTGCTCCTCCTCGTTCTCCGGAGTGCACTTTCTTGCTCGCTTCTGGGTCCTCGCATTGGAACATCGGATCCTGCCGAGCCTTTCCTTGCTCTGGGGTAGTTGTTAAATAAAATGAAATTCGCAAATTCTAGCTTCTTGTGCTTTTTCCTTGTCTCGTGTTTCGCCCCTTGAAACGGACTGCTTCCCAAAAGATTTTCAGGTTACCGCATTCCCAGAGCGACTTGCCATGGCTCCTTGGATGTTTCGAAAGGTGGGGGATTTGTGTTTCGAAACGGGAGGTTCATGGAGGACACAATTATGGACAGCAGGCAGGATCCACCCGTTCCCTTCCGTTGGACAGCGATTTCTCTCTCACCGGCGAAAGACCACGACGACTTCTTCACCCCATCGCTCTGGCGGGAGCGGAACTCGCCGGCGAAAAGGGATGTCGGGCAGTTATGGTTCTGCAAAGTACAAAAAGGCGAGGTGCCTGCTTCCATCCTCTGGTTGATCATCACCCTCAAGCTCTCATCCTCCTCATCTCCTCTCCTCCCTCCTCTCTCCTCCCACTTCTCATCATGCACATCTCCGCCGCACTCCTCGTCCTCGCCTCTGCCTCTCTCGTCGCTGCCCACGGCCGCCTCGAAGTCCCCACTCCCCTATCGAGCAACTTCCAGCAGATTGGATCCAACTGTGGCTCTGGAGCAATCAAGGGCACGCCCACCTCCCTCACTGCTGGACAGTCGGAGACCGCATCCTGGTTCATCCTCAACCAAGACGGCGCCGGACCCCTCCAAGTCACCTTCGATCAGACGGGCAAGGGAACAAACTTTGGCACCCCCGCCACCATCACCACCCAGGTCCCAGGGAACAACAGGATCGCTGTCGCCGGAACGACGGGAAAGGCCCATCCCCTCACCTTCACGGTCCCCAACCTCAGCTGTCCGGCCTCCGGATGCGTCATGATGGTCCGTCAGGCAGGCAACAGCGGTTTCGGAAGCTGCGCCCTCGTCAACGTCGGTGGATCCACCGGCGCTGCCACGACCGCCGCGAAGACCGTGGCTGCTGCACCCGCGGCGGCTGCACCTGCGACGGCCGCCAAGACGACGGCCAAGACCGCTGCCGCCAAGACCGCAAAGACTGGAAAGAAGGCAAAGAAGACCAAGAAGGCCAAGGGAGCAAAGAAAGCCGCTGCAGCTCAGAAAACTGCCACGCAGAAGACCGCCGCCGCGGCGGCCAAGATCAAGGCCAACCTGAAGGCGACTGCCGCCAAGAAGCCCTCCACTTGCCAGTAAATCTGGCATGGGCTTTCCCCTCCCACACCACTCCAAAGTATATATTGTAGATATCGTTCTAGCGAACCCTTTCCCTTTCTTGCTGGTCAAGACCGAGAAATTAGAATTACAAAAGTTCATTCGTCTTTCGAAACCACTGCTTGCCCATGACGTTGGCTGGATCGCTCGATTAGCGCGATGTCGTTCCCCGACTACCACTCTCAACAGCATCAGTTGCTGCATACCGGTACATGCGTGCGACTGGATTGTCCTTAGCGTCAGCAGAAAGCTGGCTGTCGAACGGCAAGAGGGCAAGTGGAACACAGAAAAGACTTTGGTGGATAAGGCCGAAGGGAGGCCGTACTTTTGGAACGTTCAGACGGGCGAGACGGCGTGGGTGGATTCGGGAGCTGGGGAGGTTACATCTGATATCGAGTCGCATGCTTTTGCGCCTACGGGGAATGTGCCCGGGAAAGATCAGACAGGTAGACCTTACGAAGGCTTTAGATGATTTTGATGCTCATCCGGTAGGAGAGGTACGAGCGTTCCAGCTTCTGATGGCAACCCTGTCGTCGCCCTTGTAGTCGCCTTTGAGCCCTTCATTTTCGAGTAGTATAGCCTTGGGTAACTCAACACTCCACCCTCGCGGGCCTTCTCATCAATATCGCCAACCCTACAGACCCACGACTCATTCCAGCACTTTCACCAGGACCTCCGCCACCTCCAACACCCCCGCCAGTGATGCGCTTCGACGCCCCATTAGCGAACGCTTCGACCGATTCGGAGCTCGCTGCAGTTCTTCGTGTCGAAGCAGTACCAGAAGAAATCATCCGCCGGGAGGGCTATCTCTATACGAAACCTAAGAAAGCGCCAGGACCCAAGCGGCTGAGCGCTTCATGGACGCAAACCTGGGCGGTTTTATGTGTTGGCTTTCTGTTCCTGTTCAAAGATCAGCCATCCAAAACCTCCCACCGAAAACCTTTAAATGTCGTACGACTGGACGCCGTGGTCGTGGACGAAGTCGGCAAAGACGTGACAAAGAAAAAGGGGGCCTTCAAACTGGAAATCGTTCAAGGGGATGCGGTGTGGTT
This sequence comes from Thoreauomyces humboldtii, assembly GCA_027596035.1. Lineage (NCBI taxonomy): Eukaryota > Fungi > Chytridiomycota > Chytridiomycetes > Spizellomycetales > Powellomycetaceae > Thoreauomyces > Thoreauomyces humboldtii. Next base: position 8,297 of record JADGJA010000203.1, read on the forward strand.
GGTGTACCCTAACAAGGAAGGAGAGATGTGGGAATGGATGGACGGAATCAAGGAAGCAAGCAGAGAGAAAAAGTACAAGCTCCGAGGTGCGATTACAAGAACCCGATGATTTCGTCTGATTTGAGTACGTCCGCTCCATGCCCATATATTCAACACCTTCTCGAAAGTACTTAACAAGGGAGGTTGAAACGGCAGTAGAAGCGCATCAGGAGGCTACCTTCTACTGCATCAGGAGGCTACGGCATCAGGAGGCTACGGCAAGAGTCTATGATCAACCCCCTTTGCAGTGACCCCCTGCAAAGGGGGCCGCGAGAACCAAGTATGCTTGTAACAACGACGGACTTTGTTTAAAAAATTTAATTTAAAAAGGGAGAGGCCAAAACAAAGTTCACGAGTAGCGCGAAAGAGCTGCCACGATCTAGTATTCATAAGGAATTGAATATAATATGATCAGGAATAATAGGATTAGGACTAATAGTAATAGTAAAATAGGAGGCTAGATAACGAAACAAACACGCAAGAACGTACCAACTGGAAAGGGCAGATAACATCTCCAACTTGTCTGGAAGGAGAACAAAGACCGCAATTGCGGCTGCGACGAAGAGAGCGGGGGCGACGCAGCAGGCTAGTCCGTACTGCGTTGCAAGAACGCGGTTTCCGAACGCCATCCAGGTGGACGCGCGGGCGTTTTCCTCCTTGGCGGCCTGAAGGTAGGCGACCCAGGGCTCCGCTCCTCGCGAGGCTGCCGCCCCTTCTCCATCCTACCACCAACGGTGCTGGCGCTGCTGGTGCTGCCGCTTCTTCTCTTTCCTGCCATGGTGGTGTTGTTGGTGTTGGTGGTGGTGGTGGTATTGGTGCTGGTAGCGTTGATAATGATGATGTTGGTGATGATGATGATGATGATGTTGATGGTGATGTCGATGATGAACCGGTCGACTTCATGCGCCCCAGATGTTGTCGCCACGCGCGTTGCGCTCGTCCTTCAGGTAAGCCCCCCGTAACAGCCCCGTAAGCCCCGGTCTGTCGAATCTTGTGGTACTCGATCGTCAGCTCCCAATTCTACTTACAGATCTGTGATGGGCTTTGCCTCGATTGATCAATAGTTTGGAGAAGAACAGGCGCTTTATCCGCAAAAGCATTCCTCACATGTCTCGTCCTTCAAGCCTCGCAGAACGCTTCCAGGGCCTGCACCGACGCCGCTGGACAAGGTGTCGCTGCCCCAGCCAGATTGGTGTCGCGTTTGCTCATCGACACGCTCGGATCTGACGAAGAGGAACCTAGGGTTCTAGTGTCTAGGGCTTGGTTTTGTGTCACCATGTCGCCATGTCGCCATGTCGTAGCTCCTCGCTGCGCTAGAAGCGGATCGTCTAGAACGCTGCAACCCTAGATGGGCTCGCTGCACCAGGAAGTCACCGACGAGCACCTTGGGACAAGCGGCATGTGTCCCGCACGTCCACCCCTCGCTTCGTCGGCTTCCGACAAGCACCTTGGGACAAGCGGCATGTGTTCCGCGCGTCCACCCCTCGCCTCGTCGGCAGATCGGACGTGCACCTACCACGGACGGACAGGAAGATATCTGTCTAACCATTCAATCACATCGACGCTTCGATGACCATCTCTCTATTGAGGGGAGACGCTCAAGGGGAGTGTCGAGAAAGCTTCTCAGTTCAAGGGGAGTGTTGAGACTCTCGTCGTTGGATAAATTGTCGAACCTTTTCTTCCCTATATAAGCGAGAGAACCTTTTCCTCTCTCGCTGATCTTTATGCAATTCCGGATCGTACACCACCCTTCAGATTCCCGTGGAGCCTTGGTGGTCTCTACAAGGGAGAGGGTGCCGCCGCCACACAAAACGCTGGGAACCAACACTTCCATTTACCGTGCCCTCGGCTCGAGATAGATCCTTCAAACTTAAAAAGCAAGCCACTATCTGTTCTGAGCTCGCCTGCCGGCTGCCAAGTATCGGGCAGGGGCTGGGGGCAGGGGGGACTTGCCTGTTCCCACGGTCGATAGATGGGCAACAGATCTGGGGCGAGCAGGCGGTCACCTGAAATATGTGACGGTCCGAATGAAAAAGAAAATCGTGAATTGTGATGGCGTATCCAAAGCGTAAGCGGAATAGCACCCTTCTCCCGTTTCGAGTAGATGAAGGAGACTACAAAAGGCTGATGGGCTACGCTAAAGCTACATGCCTCCCACCTCCTACTTGAGGAAGTCGAGACGTTGCAGTCCAATCGAAAGATCCAAAAAACGAGAAAGCCGGCAGGACCCGTAAGGTCAAGCTCAATCCAAACCGAAGCGCTCGGGAAGGAAGACGGGCGCTAGAAGCGTCCACCTGCAAGCCAAATCGTTAGTCAGAAAACGACCCATTTCTGTGGAGATCTGTGCGACGTACCCATAGAGGGCAAGAACGACCCAGCTAGAAACCACCTTGACCCAGACAGCACCCATACTTTTTCCAACTACAGAAACGCCATCCGTCTTATCGACGTAGTTCCACTAAAGGCAAGAATCAGTGGCTATCGTAGGGAGCAGACCAAAACTAAGTTCCAAGACGTACGGCAGTCATGAGCATCGCAAGGTACATAGATGCAAGACAGAAGATGAAGTGGAAAAACGAGTAGTTGTACTGCACACCGTCCTTCTCGTCATCGCTTGGTGGGCCGAATCGGCTATCATCCCCGTCGTCGTCATCATGTTCATTCAAAGCACTCGACGGAAGGGCACCGCTATCGACCGCGGAGCGGAGATGAGAAGATCCCCTCGGTTGTTCCGTGACAAGTGGCAGAGATGATTCGTCGTCGCCTCCGCTAAGTGCGACACTGTTGGTTGCTGCGCGCGTGGTGCTGTATGCCAACGCGATGAAGGTAAACACAGTACCGAGGACGATGGTCGTAGTCTGCGTCTTTTCGCTCTGGTTGGTCGGGTTGCAGACTTTGCCCCCCTCCTCTCCCGGTTCCGAGACGATGGCGCTCGCGATCAGGTACGTGGCATATATGGTGATCATGGCGGCTTGGGCAAGGCCGTTCTTCGCGTTGGCTTCCTGGACCACCGGGAGGACAGATAGACACGAGACAATGACGCACAGGATGAGGTTGAACGATATAAAGAATTGATTGAGCTTGCAGGAGCTGCTGCCGAACCAGGCGAACATCACACCGGTGAGAGACAGGGCGAGTGCAAACGCTCCGAAAGTGATGACCAGCAGCAGACCAAGGAAACGCTTGTCTTCGTATTCTTCCCATTTTTCTGGAAAGTGCACATGCATGAGATTCGGAAAAGATGCAGGGTGAAATTTCGAGGGCCACGTACCAAGGAGTGTCTCGCTGAATGTGTGCGCGAAGTCCACCAGGAGAACGATTTGCACCAGGATAAAGAGGAAGGCTCCCGGCATGTCGATGTAGTGACCGATGAACATGAAGGCCTCGTTCGGGATGAAGAATCCTAAGACAACTAAGCCGGCCCACGCGAGGAGCTTCCAGGCCCAGTAGCCATTCTGAATAGCGGAGCGAAAATCTTTGCTACTCTTCACGTCATACATCAAGGCGGACATGAACAAATGCTGCACGGGACGAAGACAAGATGAGATCAATTTCGGGGAGCGATTGAAAATGCTGAGCAGCACTTACAAATAGGGTGGTAGCGAAGCATATTCGATACACCGCCAAGTTGCCGTAGCACTCTCCTTGGCGACATTTCAACTTGAGATACCCGTGTGACACCCCTTCTAACTTGCTCTCTGCCCATCCTGATTGCATCAACCACGACAGCAAGCCCGTCAGAACAAACATGAACCTGCATCAGATCGTCAGTCAGGAAAAGGCGTATGGCGTCAGAGTATGCAGCTCCTCACCCGTAGCCAACTCGTGTAGCGGTGGAGCTACATGGAAGAGGGATATTAGTATCAGCATTCAATTTTCGAGAGAATCAAGAACATGCGAACCTCCGCGAGCCGCACAGCTTGCAAAAACAGTTGCATGCCGTTTTACCGAAACAACAGGCAGCCTCAGTGGCAAAGCAGGTCAGCACACCCCCCATTACGACGATTCGGTCTCACAAGCCGAAATGAGATTCGGGCAGACAGCACAAGGGTTCCTCGCGGCGACCTAAGATGAAGGAACGAAAGGTGGAAGTCGCGAATGCGTCGAAAGTTGTTTGGAGGCGGTGGGCAGAGTCAATCTGAACCAAACGTGGCCCCCCAGTTGATTGTCATCGCCTTGCAGTTTCCTAGGGCTCTGGGCGGAAACCCTACGGTCCTCTGCTCTAAACTTTTTCCTCGGCAGGCATGGCTGGCAACACCGCAATCGGCAACAAGATGCATCCTTCACTTCTAACATCCTGCTGCAGGAGCCGGGCGAGGCCGGTACCATCGCCATCTATCGTCCTCCCGTCACGGAGACAGTCTACTTATTCGCAAGTCATACCACGACAGCAACGTCTTTCCCGGCTCCTCACTCCCACCCTCAAAAAGGATACCTCTTATGCCGCAGCTCAAATAGCGGTCAGCCATGATCTCCTTCTTCGGGGAGGTTTCATTCGTCAGGTGCATCACAACGATCTCGGGGAAAAACTCAGAGTTGCTATCCAGTGCTGATTTGCCTGAGGCAGTCCTCGGCAGGCATGTACACATTCCTTCCGCTAGGGCTTCGCGTCCTGTCCAAGCTGGAAAAGATCATTGACGAGGAAATGCAAAATGTGGGTATGTGACCTGATTACCATACGACGTACACAGTGCCTGGTAGGGGAATCATGAAAAACTCTGACCGACCTTGCGATCTAGATGGTCAAAAGATATCGATGCCTTGTATCTTATCGTCAGACGGGTGGAAGAAGACAGGCCGGTGGGAGACGACCGGAGCGGAGATGTTCAAAGTGAAGGACCGCAAGGGAAGCGAATTTTGTCTTGCTCCAACCCACGAGGAGGAGATAACTTCGCTCGTCGCGTCCGAGATATCCTCTTGGAAGCAATTGCCGCTTCGATTGTACCAGATCGGTCGAAAGTATCGCGATGAGGCGAGGCCTCGTTCCGGCCTTCTTCGTGCTCGGGAATTCGTCATGAAAGACATGTATTCGTTCGACGCTTCTGAGGAGGCGGCTCTGGTCACTTACGAGCAGGTCCGCGGCGCGTATGATCGAATCCTGAGCAGGATTGGGATAAGCTTTGCTGCAGCGGAAGCTGATACCGGAAACATTGGAGGAACGAGGAGTCACGAGTACCATTTCCTGTCCAGTGGTAAGTTGTTCTCATGTTTACTTTGTTACCAGCATCTTCAGCAGCGTAACTGACATTCTCAAAGCTGGCGAGGACACTGTACTGTCGTGTAGATCTTGTGGATATACTGCCAACGAGGAGAGGGCACGGGGAATCATGTCGGCAGCAGCTTCCTGCCAATCGGTCCGTGTCACACTGGGAACTCCAGGCGACCGTGCGCCTCCCAAATACGCAGCTGTGAAGATTCCATCAGGCCGGAGCGTCAACCTGACAAAGTTGAAGCAACATCCATTACTCAAGCCCTTCGAGTTGGCGCTATTGGAGAAAGCATTTGACGGGACGGCAGACTTCGAACTGGCGGATGCGTCCATCGCGAATGCTACAGAGACCGACGCGGGTCTTGTTGGAGACTTCCTGACGATCTTGGAAGGCGATATCTGCCCGACCCAAGGCTGCGGCACTCCACTAGGTTCCCATCGAGCCATCGAGATTGGGCACACATTCTTCCTTGGAACCCGCTACTCTGCCGTGCTGAACGCAACGATCAAGGACCCGCATCAAAAAGTGATTCCAATCCAAATGGGATGCTACGGTATTGGGGTGACGCGAACGGTTGCGGCGGTCGTGGAAGCCAGCCACGACGATGAGGGTATCAAGTGGCCGGTTGCCCTTGCGCCGTTCCGGGCGTGTGTAGTGCTGGCTCCCGTGGGAGTCAAGGCGGGGCCGAAGGAAAAGGAGGCAACTGAGAAGGTGGGGGCTGTAGTCTGCGACGTGATGCACCGTTGGACGAGGGGAGATAGCGTAGTAGATGACAGAGAGGGTCTGAGCGTCGGGTTCAAGGTAAAGGACGCTAGGCTGGTTGGATACCCGCTTCTCGTAGTTGTCGGCAAGAAGGCAGTCGAGGGGCTCGTGGAGGTGCACCGCAGAGGGAGTGGCAGAATGGAGCTCGTCGCAGTAGACAAGCTCGAGGCTTTCCTGCAAGTTGATTAGACCTTTTCGGCATCACAACGGGCTGCGACAGCAGGAACCCTAAGCCTTATGTAGTCTCTCCACAACAAGCTCGCGCAAGACTCTTTCCGTCAACCTTTTCACTTCGGAAGCAAGCAGACCTTGCTGAACGTCAGCTCTCACCGCACGAGTCAACACAACACGACAACAACTCCTCGTCCCGTCGGGCCAACGCCTTCAGCTAATACCCAGATCACCTTTCGCCAGCTTTTTACATATACGCAACCATATACGTGCGGGGTTTCACCCGGTTGAGGGCGACGTCGCGGGTCATTAGGGCGGCCGTGCTCGTTCTCGTCTTCTCAGGGTCACTTCTTCTATGGCGGTCGAGCATTTATTCCCACTTGCCTGACCTGTGCGGACCGCGGCGCCTCGCCGACTCGATCACTTTATCCTATTCCAAAGCTCTAACGGAATGCCGGAGGATTGTGGATTCTAGCAACGAGCTTGGCCAAAGCGCTTCTTCTGGGAATTTCCTGGGCGTCGACGAAAGCAACCAACGTGCGGAGGGCGCGAGCAGACTCGCAAAGCTGGAAAATGAGGATCTGGACACACCTCTCCCGTGCGTGGACATGCTGAGGCGAGTCGCCGCGAATCACCCGCGCCTTGACCAGTCACGAAAAGACCTCGTCAGCCTCATCACCACCACCATGACGAAGCGGTCTCAGCTTGCTTATGAAAAGCGTCTCGCTGCAGCTCTTCTCCATCTTCCATCAGCCACGGTGTTAAAAAAGCGACTTTACAAGCATCAGGTCTGCTGGAAGGATGGGGCGGACGAGAAAGGCACTTATGCTGTGTGCGCCATCCAGCAATCTACGGGTCCCTTCATTCAAGAGTGGCTCACTCACCAACTGCTCCTCGGAGCAGAAAAGATCTACCTGTACGACAACAGCGAATTGGGCACCGTTGGGTGGGCTCACTTCATGCGCGCGGTGCAGCCTTTCATGGAACTTGGCCTCGTCGAAATCGTTCCTTGGTGGATCCAGGGGTCAGCAAATTCCTATCAACAGGTCGAGGCTCAAAGGGATTGCTTCGAGCGAGCTCGACCGCATTTCAAATGGCTCGCCTTCATCGACACGGATGAGTATCCTGTGATCCATGAACCGCATACGACGTGCATGAACAGGTTTCTCTCCTCCCTTCCCGACGACCAGGGTGGACTCGTCCTCCGGTGGCGTGGGTTCGCTCCCTTGGGCCAGGCCGTCCACGATCACGACAAGCTCTTCCTCGAGCAGTACCGATACGAGGCAAAGCACAAGTCGTTTGCCTACTTGAAGTCCATCGTCAACGTGAATCGAACGGAAGGGGTACTTCACGCTCATAAAGCAACGTATCGGCACGGGTTCGTTCCCAAAGACGCGGGGGGAAACGTGGTCGACGAGTGGTGGTTTCCGGACAGGGTGCCTAAGGACGCTCACAAGCATATGGAGCTGAGACATTACTGGGCAAGGGATCTGCAGACAGGTCTTTATGAGAAGGTGAGAAGACCACGAGTTTTGAAGAACGAAGATCACCTCTGATTCCGAGGTCCTGTTCTCTCAACAAAGGTCTGTGGAACTGGCACGGAAAGGGTCGCCTTTTCGAAGGAGCGTGCAAGCGTCCTTTTCGACCTCATCTCGGATGGTTGTTGCACCAAGATCGACGAGCCAACGCGGCACGACAAGCTTTTGAGAAAGGTCCTTTTTGGTTAGGAAGCGGCTGTATTTTTGGCGCGTATCCGTGGCGGCGTAGGTAGAGGGCCGGACACACCCTATCACATTTAATCTGTATAAAGCCTCCCTGACCCTCCAATTTTGGTGCACACCATGTAGTGTGTTGGCTATAATTCGATCCTCCGAAGTCGGGTATCCTGTCCTTTCTGACCATTTCTGACCGAACGGGCTCTTGTCGCAAACACTCCCGACAACCATACAGATGAGCCGGCGAACCGGGTAAGCGCTTGAGCACCCACCCTTTCTCGCGTCGAGAACCGCGGCAATCTTCTTCTCGGAATATTGGTCTGAGAGTCCTTGCCTGCTATCCGTTTTCCCGACGTCTGAAGCGTTAACTAGCGATCGAGGCAAACCGCCATACGGATGCGACGAACGGTCCGCGAGGCTGTCGACCAACGCACGAGAATGAGAGCGAGAGAGAGAGAGAGAGAGAGAGAGTAAAAGGTCCTCATATGAGGTGATTACCCTCAATGCTTCTAGTCTGCACCAAGAGCCTCGCCGTTGACATCCATTTGCCCGATTCCCGTCAGGAACGCGTTGACGGTCGGAACAGCCAGACCCCCATCCTCGCGACCGTCAACTTGCCCAGCGGTACGAGGACTCGTTGATTCGTCATCTTGAGCTGGCTCTCCGCAATCCCAAGCGCGGACAGCCTCTATAACGGCCCGGAGGTTGGCGAGCGTATGTCTCAGGTTCGAGACGGTAAGATGCAGATGATTCATGGTCTGCTCGATATTCTTGTTGAGCAGGAACACAGCATAGTCGAATCTCAGACGCTCAACCCCTCGAGCGTACAGCGGAAAGACCTTGCTCCCCGCGTAATGCTCTGACACAGCGTCGCTGATCGAGGAACGGGAAGACATGCATCGCAGTGGGTATCGGAGGGGGAGATGGAGGTAAAGTGCGATCATGGAGAGGAGGTGACTCACGAAACCGAGGGCGGTGGCTATCGTGTCGTCGTCGTGACCCACGAACTCCGAATCTGGGAGTCGTATGCCACGGATGGACAAGAGTGTTTTGTTGTTGTGACTGTTGATAGGCGGGGAAGGGTCTCGGGTGATAGGGTATATGGAAGCGACACCGAGGATAAGACTTCGTTGTCGAACCTTGATGCATCTCTGGAGGTCTTCGAGGCTTCGTGGCTGGTCTCCCAGCGATGCCGAGCGCGCGTCCAAGGAATCCATTGCAGCGTCGTTGGACGCCCACTCTGCGTGCAGCTGCTTCCGGTCAGCAGTTGACGTCGTACGGAGGTTGGCGAGTTGAGACCGGAGGTCTTCCACAGCACGTGTACCGCGTTCTATGCTTCGCTGAAGATCTTCCTGTCTCAGAGCAGATATGGCCGCCTGGTCACGAAGGTCGCTCGAGGTTTGCTGCCGTGCGAGGATCTCATCTCCCTTTGCCACCAGCGCTTGAACGTCGTGATGCAGGGCTGACGCTTCCTTTTGCGTGACAATGATTGCTAGCAGCATGCCGAACGTATACGAATCGATTGCTGCTGCCGCCTCTGGTCGAACCTGCGGAAGAGGTTCAACATTCTCAACGTGAGGTTCCGAATCAACGAGGTAGTAGCCGTCCTCCATGGTGACAACTATTGCGTTCACAGATGCTTCCATCCCGAACTCCCCGACCTTTGGCCCCATGTATTGGAGATCCTGCAATCGAACGGTTCTCTGTAAGCTCTGTCGGTAGGCGAGCTCATTCCGCCGCCGGACGAACACTCTGATGACAAACTCCGCTGCGGACCATTGGCTCAGTGACCATGCATCCGGTTCTATGGCCAGCCATGTTGGATTGTTGGATAGATCGACAACTTCGCTCGTGTAAAACGGAGCATTGCTCCCATCGGCGTCGCCCGCCGGGCAGGCGAGAGAAAGCGTATAGAAAGAGCTCAGAAGATGCGCTTTGGAAGCAGATGCGACGATGCTGAATCTTTCATGAAAGAGTCGCTGGACGCTGGAGGTGCGGCGAGGACCCGACATCAATGTTTCGTGCCCCGATTTCCGCCGTCGGTGGTAGAGGTGAGAGAACACTTTCTCGCCCGAGATCGCGGAGGAATGTGCCGGCCTATCCGGTATTGATGCAAGGACCTTCCTATCGATTGTCGGTGACGTGTCCGCCGATGCCGGCACGGTGGACAACCCGCTCTCGGTCGCGCTGGGCGTCCATGTAAGGTTTCGAGCGAAGATGCAAGTGACATTCCTGAGTCTTCGTTTTGGTGCCTGGAAGCCAAGAGAAAGTGTTGATTCAGCAAGTAGTTCGGTGAACACATCTCCGAACGAGACTTACGTGTAAGGATGGCGATGTACAGACGTTTGGCGGTGATCTATCCGTCATTGCCTATCGAGGGAGGCACTCCTCTACAATCGGTGCGACCGCTTTACGCGTCCGAAAATCTATCGTTCCCAAAAGCCGCTCACGGACGAGAGAGAGAGAGAGAGCACACGCGGTAGCAAGCAGGCAGGAAGTCGTACTGCGTTGAGACGCACTGCGCAAGCTTGTCGAGGAATGGTGATATGTGCTTGTTACAGAACCGTATATTTTACAAGCAACGAGAGAGGGTTGGTGTTGGACAGAGATCTCCGGCAACGTCACAGAGGAGAGGCTTTCCTCACCCCCGGCACAGCAGCCTACTGCCAGCCAAAAAGAAGGAAGCCACCGCCTAATGCCGACGATACCTACCTTGGGCACGTCAGCTACCTCTCGCATCGTATTTGCGTCCTTCTCGCACTCCGCATTCGCCATCCCATCAGTATCGTGGTATTCTACTCGCAAAATGTCCACCACGGACATTCCACAGCGTCTCAACAAGATCAGGGATTCAGTAAAGGCTGCTCAAGCTACCCGGCATTCGTCTTCAGGGGCAAAGGAGGTAGGAACGGTCCATTTCGGTTGATGCACGAGTGCAGTCCCATGCGAGAAGAAGTGGGAAAGCCGTTGTCAAATGCCATACTAACCGAACTCCGCAGGTCACTCTGGTAGCAGTGAGCAAGACCAAGCCAGCCGCAGATCTGTTGGAAGCATACAATGCCGGTCAACGGCATTTTGGGGAGAATGTAAGCAGATGTCTAAACCCTTTTCATCGACGGGTCTGTTCAATTACCTAACCGTGATGCAGTACGTATGTGAGGACAGCTTCAGGCTCGAAAGGTCGCATTGACCCGGCTGCTAAGCCTGGAGCTCTCTTCATCAGATTCAGGAACTGGTAGACAAAGCTGCTGAGGTATGCCCTCCTCAATGTCAGGCCCTTGTATTCTCAGTGCTAACGGATGTCATTTTCAGCTGCCACAAGACATCCACTGGCACTTTATTGGCACCCTTCAGTCCAACAAGTGTAAACTTGTTGCATCGATTCCGAATCTTTGGGCCGTGGAAACCATTGGTAGGATTGGGGACTGTCTTGTAGGTTCTTCGTCTTTCTAACTTTATAGAGTACAGATAGCGCTAAGAAGGCGGACACAATGAACCGCACCTGGGACGCGGCAGATGCGACTCGGAGCCCATTACGCGTGTTCGTGCAAGTCAACACAAGCGGAGAGAGCTGTAAGAGAAGTCTCTTCACCCCGGTTCTGGCCGAAGTTCACCTGGGTTCTTATAGTTTTCACTTCATGCATCTAAAGCCAAAAGTGGGGTTGATCCCGGAGGAGCGCTTGATGTCGCCGAGCACATCTTCAAAGAGTGTAAGAGCCTGGTCCTGCAGGGTCTCATGACCATCGGATCTCCCGACCGGGATCCCGAAGCGGAGAACCCGGATTTCAAGGTACATTCCCGTGTTTGATCATGGTAGCTTCCTCAAATGCAGAGATGGCTCATCTTTCCTTATGCTCAGTGCCTGACGGACTTGAAGAAAACGATCGATGATAAGCTGGGATTGGACCTTGGCCTGAGTATGGGTATGTCAGGTGACTTCGAAAGCGCAATCAAAGCTGGATCGACGAACGTGCGGGTCGGGAGCAGTATTTTTGGGGCCCGTAACTACGCGGCAACCTGAGATCGTACCACGACCGCTACTTCCTTTCAGTGTGTAACCTGGACTTTTGGATATCATTAATATTGGGACTGTAACTGAGAAGTGTCGCGGCCGGGTTACAGGGAAACGAGCTTTTGGAAGCCGCTTTTGCAAATCGGAACGAGAGCTCCGGCCTCATGACAGCCAAAAATAACCTCAGAATATCGATATGCGGTTCCTGCGCGTAAACAAGTAGCCTCGTTGAGTCGGCAAAAGACCTTACAAAAATCAGCCTCTGTTTTTTACCCGAAAACCAGTAGCAGCAGTCAACCATGTTTTTCACCTTGACACACGTTCTCGTCACCACCGCGCTCATCCTCCCGACCGCATTCTGCGCGCCAGCTCACATTAGCAGTGATTGCTCCCAGTCAGCGACCAGCAGCAGTTCGTCCCCAACGATCACTCCCTCTGTCCGCTGCATCATCGGTGGTTGCAGCAGCGAGCTTTGCGTGGATTCTGTATCTGGGGCGACATTCAGTCCATGCATCTTTCAGCCTCAGTTTGCCTGCTATACCTCGGACTCTGTCTGCCAGTACAACGTCACCACGAAAGCGTGTGGATGGAGGCAGACCAAGGCTTTGGAAGATTGCATCGCGGCAGCTGGGAAGTCGGAGCGGATCTGACCCAGCTCTTTATGAACTTTCTTGAAATCAGAATCTTGTTGCGATGATTGAGACGAGTGCCTTGCGCAAAGAACCTCTGCTGAGCTTGGTCCGCCAGGTGTTTTGACAGGATTGACTGTTGGACAGGTCTTCTCCCTGAAGGGCATAGCGAACGTCTCTCCACAAAGACAGATGAGAGACGCTGAAAGCACATGAAAATGTTCTCAAATATCTCACGATAGCGGAGGAATCTCTTCAAACCCACCTTCCTGTCAGCAAAATCACGATTCTAGGGAAGGGAACTTGAAACCTCTATGAGTGACACGACGCGAGTATTAGTTGCCGGTATCGGAGCAGGTCAGCATATTGTCGCTTGAAGCGTCTGGCTTCTTCAGACCCTTTCATTCCCATCGAGTAAATGACGTCGAAAGGAGCTGAGGAATGGAATTGCGGTTTTACCAGGAGCGGCGATCGTTATCACCGCCATGCTCCTCAGTGTTTACGTCTACAGTCGCAGCAAAGAAACCATCCGTCTAGCCTACATTGCCGAACACGAGGTTGTGACACAGGCTCCGCAGTGGGATTTGTCTCATCCAGTACCTGATGGAGAAAGAAGGTGCGAGGACGATATCCCGCTGGGCATACTCGGAAGGCCGTCCAGGAGCCAGCCCCAGCACGAGACTGACGTCGTGTCCGACAGCGAGTCCGTCCTGACGCTGGTGGAAGAGCCGCACGAGCGACGCATCTTCACAGCAGGCAGTCTTCTTGCTCGACCAGATGCAGATCGTGACCCTGACAGTGGTGAGTCAAACAAAGCAAAAGTGCTGAACGCTCGGACTCTCGTCGATGCTCACAACCCTGCTGTGAGCAGATACCGGTGACGAAAGGACAAAGTTTCCGGTTGCCGTTGAGCTGCCGATCCAACCGTTAGCAGAACGAAGGGCAAGGTCACCAGCCGCTGCTTCTGCTTGCCGGAGTACGAGCGAACGCACTACACCCTCGACAGCGTCAACCTCCCACAGTGGAAGGAACAGATTGGAGACGCGGAAGGCAGCGCTGGCGGTGGCTCGCACGTTTCTGGACAGCCGCAATGTTAGCGGATCGGAAAGCTAATGAATACTATAGTTGTAGTGACGAATAACAACATGTGGAATGTAACAAAATGGCAGCGGATGTTATTATCTCAGAACATGATCAGCAGTACGCGAAGTCATCGTGGCAGACCTGCTTAAAGCTGACTTTCCGAGACCGGCGTCAAATTCAGCAATAAAGAAATCTGTGGCCGCAGACACCAGGCCTATGTATTTATATACAGAACAACGGGTGGAATGTGTAAATAGAAAAAAAAAGAAACAAGGGGAGACGCAGAATGAAGCGGTTATGAGTGTGAGGGTGTCGTCAATGGCGGAAGTTTGGAAGAATTGATAGACGTCAGCGATCTAGATGATTTCGTCTGTTTTCAAACGTCAATGGGAGCTCTCGCATGCTGCCGCTGTATATTGTCAATCATTACCTTGCTGATAGGAACAGGCTGCGTCAGTCCCACGATAGGCGTCTTATTGAAGATCTTGTTGAAGTTGGCCTCCCGGTTATTAAGCTCCAGTTTGTAGTGCTCGAGCTCGTCCTGTGACGAAGGAAAACTCGTTTCCTCAAAAACAAAGCCGATTCTGAGAAGGAACAATGGGGGACTCACCATCAATGCAGACATGATCTGCTTGCCCTGTTCGAGATGGCTTTCAAGCTCATGTATTTGCTTGACATCCGCATCTCTGGGCTCGCGGTTGATGTACTTCTGGTCTGCTTCCTGCAGCCTGTAAAGTCGAGTTTGGTCAGCTCTCGTCGCCAGCTGGAATCTAAAGCCAACCTCAAGTACTTCTTGGCCTGCATGGTGATTTGACGCTTGAGATATGCTTGCGCTTGATCGAACTCTCTGAGCATTTGCTGTACTTCCTCGACGTGTCGCGCGTCCTTCTCGTTGTTGGCCGTTTGATGCTCACTGTCGAGTTGCATTTTGAGAGATTCGAGCCGCATGATGAGCTCCTCTCTGAAGTTTGATAAGAAGTACGATGACGATGAGCAAAGAGAAGAGGTTCAAACGATTGCAGCCAGCTTACTTGGTTGCCGTCACCTCGGCAGTCCTTTCCGCGACCTCCTGCTCCAGATCGGAGATAGTGGACTCGTGCTCTGCGATGGTACGCAACGCCTCTTCTTGTTGTGACTGGGAATTGCAGGGGCGCAATGAGCACCGTGCAGGAGAAAAAAACTCTGTAAACACCTGACCTCGCCCAAGCTACCTTCAAAACCGAAACTTCCTCGTTCAGCTCCTCGATGACCGTAACTTTAGCTGCAAGCGCTTCGCTATGAGTGGTGACAAGGAAGGACATTTCTGCTCTATGGCCAGCGTCCATCTTTGATAGCTTGTCAGCCATCTCTATTCGAAGCTGCTTGTCCAGGTCTGTGTACTGCAATCCGCATTCAATTTTTAGGCGCTTGAGAGCTGCCTGATTTTGCTGTTCCGCTTCCTGTTAAATGATGAGAGATCATCGCTTGAGCAGTCGGAACCAGAAATGATCTTCTTTGCGTTTCTTCTGTCACCTTTTTGAACGCCATCTGAGACTTCGTGTGGAACGTCCGAAGGTCATCGAGCTGGTTTCGATGAGACGTTTCTAGCTCTGTTCGATCGACTTCGGAGCGTTTCTGCAGCTGCGAGAGTGCGATCGTGGAGGCCACTTTGAGCTGAGTCTCTCGACCCTGTGACTCGGCCTCCCATTGCTTTTTGGCCTCATCCATGCCTTTACGTTGAGCTTCTCGAGCCGTCTCGAGCTCGCTTAGATGAGCCTGGGTCGAAATGACACAGAAGAGGTTCAGTAACATTCCTGGGCTTATTTCAATCACGGTGTTCCGAGCTCACCCGAGCAGCAAGATCTCGCTCGACCACCAAAGCGTCTTTCTCCTCCTTAATCGTAGCAAGAGCGGCCTCCGCTGCAGTTATTAACTTCTGCATTTTGGCAATTTCTTTCTGCTGATTGATGCGAATCGCTTGAATCTGCTCCTCGGCTTGACGCTCGCGTGCTGCCATCATATTCTGGGGTAGTGAAATCATATAAACGACTATTGCCTTGCCCATGCGAAAGAGGGCAGGTGTTCTTACCCGTATGTTGGTTTCATGTTCGTCCGTCATGCTGGTCTTCAGCCTTTGACAGTCCCTAACGCTCGCCATGTGACTGATCTCAGCTGCTTCCGCCTTCTCTTTGTCGAATTTCGTTTGCAGCTCTTGACGGATCTCCTCGTCCAGATGAACCATCCTCTGAAACAAGTCCGCTTTGTCCATCTCGAGGCCCTTTGTCAGTTCTTTCAGCTCCTACATGTGCTAGAAAGTGAGCGATACGCGTAATCACAAAACTACTGCCATTTCGAACCTTGATCGTATCCGCTTTCCGACGTTCTTCAAACGTGATATCATTGAGCTTGATAGTCGAATTTGTGAGATGGACTTGCAAGTTCTCCTTTTCGCTTTGGCATATTTTATACTCCTCCTGCAATTTTAACTGAGTCCCTGGTGGAAAAACGCCTCGGCGCGAAGATCAGGGTACCTTGAGTGTCTCATCCGCTGCCTGCAGCGTCGAGAATACTAACGCGGCTTCCTCGAAGGCCTTTACATGTTCAGCTTTGAGATTCGCAATTTCCTGTGTATGTCGAGCAGGAGTTGGACAGACAGATCACAACATCAGGTCCAAGATACAAGTGTCATCGTACCTCGTCCTTCTCGCTGACAGCCTTCGCCATTTTCGTCTGCCATTCGGTACTGAATGACTTGATCTCCTCCAGGTGCTTATCTTTCAGCTCGCCTTTCAAGTCGGCGAGTGATATCTCAAGAAGCTAATTAGGGGAAGACTTTAGCACCTGCGATGCTACACTTAAGCGTGGTGATTCATTTTGTTTCTCTAAGCACCTTCTCGTGCCTAGCAATTTCATCTTCCAGGAGTTTTTCTAGCCCCCGACTTTGGAACTCTAGAGCCAAGCAACACGTCAGAGTCAACACGAGTGACTGTTGCTCGAGAGCACCCATGCGGACCTTTGGTTGATAGATCCGATTCGACCATGGTCTTTGCCTTTTCCAGTGTCCGGATCTTGGACTGAGCAACATTTAACTCCCTAGATGGCAAGAGCAAAGCAGAATCAGATTCGTCGAGATCCGACCAAAAACAGGTCCGGACAGCATACTCTGAAGTATTCTCTAAGGTTTTTTGGAGCGTGTCGTGATTCAAGCCTGCGCGCCTAAGGGCCTCCACTCCTCGTTGCACATCATCGGTTTTTAGCTTCAGTTGTGTGTCCAGATTGCTGATGTGTTCCTCTTTTGGGATATGTCAATTGTCGTTCCGGCGCAAACGAATTCATTCCGTAAATTCTCTCACCAAGATTCTGGATTTTCCGTTGCAACTCAAGATGTTGCTGGCAAAACCGAAAAGGTTTGAGATACTGTGAAGCAAAAGCGCCTCGATTCTCGTTTCCGGTACCTCCTTCAGTGAAGCGTTTCGAGCCTTGCTCTCTTCGAAGGACTTCTGACTAGCAACGAGCTGCTCTCTTTGTTTATCCAGATCCTTTTGTAGGTCGGTAAACTGTGCACACTTGCTTCGGGTGAGCCCTTTCATGTCAATACACGATTGCAAGAACGGCCGATGCTTTCGATTGAAGAGCTTTGGGTCATTACCGGTCAAGCGTAGCCTTGCTCTCCGCGAGTGCCGACTCGGATTGAAGCAGAAGCTTGTGTTCCTAAGAAGCGGGATGACCAGGTATGGGAACAACTTAGGAAGTCAGCACTGACTGATAAAGTCGGAACACCTGGTCCTTACCGCATCAAGCTTGGAGGCATGTTCTTGTTCCGCCTCCTGCATCTTATTTTGATGGTCCATTTTGCCATCGTGCACTCGGTCCTTCAACAGCTCAATTTCCACTAGACATGCATTGAGCTGCTTTTCTTGCTATAAATTTTATTAAGAAAGATCAGGAATTGCACATATTTAGGTAGGGTAGCTGCAGAACATGTCCTACCTCTTCTTTGGCGAGAGCAAGTGCCTCGTGGAGCTTGGCTTGAAGTGCTCGCTTTTCTTCTTCGAGGGCTTCCTTGTCCTGGTCATGACTCGCCACCAGTTGCTGGGACTAAAGGGGCAAGCATTATACGTCTGAGTTCCTCAACACCTCCAGCTGAGTGCATCAGCGAGCTTACCGCGTGGATCGCCTCCCGATTTATGTCGTCCAAACGCTCGCCAAACTCATCGGCCTGTTCCTTTAGCTGCCGATCAAGCTGGGATCGCACGACGACCAGCTCTCCTTCCAGGTTCGCCTTTTCGGCTTTCAGGTCTTCGATGAGCCGCTTCTGCTCTTCTTGATCGTGCGAAAAGTCTTGCTTCTCTCTGAAACGCTCGACATCATCAGCCCCCTGCCGCTGTCTGTGACCTGTCCGTCTCTTCCCAATCTTTGACACCTGTCGGATTCGGCGATGGCCTGCTCCAGCACGGTGGCATGCTCACGGGCGGCAGCCAGGGCCGCCTCCTGGTCTGACAGCTTCCTCGCACAGAGCTGTGGATGGTTAGGGACTGTACGTCAGCTGCGGGGCTTGCGGATTGAGAAAAGGTGCCCGGGCGGAGTTTTCCGGCAGCTCGCTGAGGCAAGGGTGGTGGGTTTCCTTACTTCGAGTCGAGCTTCCTTTTCCTCGACTCTGAGTTGACTGTCGCCGAGTTCCAGAAGAGCGGCGTCTATGCGCTTCCGTCCGTCGAGGATGACCTGTGCGTGGAAGTGATATTTCCAAGGATTGGCCGTGTGCTCTCTTCCTCGAAAACATGCTTCGAGAAACGTACGTCCTGGATCTCGTCCTCGTAGGCCTCCGCAAGGCTCTGGATCTCCACCGTGTGGTCCTCGTTCTTTGTGTTGAGGTAGTAGATGACCTTTGTGAGCTGGGCGACCTTTTTGGATAGCTTGTACGAGATGTCTGGAGGGATGGCATCGGCAGCGGGAGCAGCACCGGCAAGACTTGACTTTGAGGAGTGTTGCGAATCGTTGCCGTCGGCCAGCTTCTGACTCCGTGTCCTGCGGAAGGTGCTCATCATCCAGGTCAAGGCACTCGCTTTGCAAGATCGTCGAACAGACCGTCAGAGGGGAACAGCCCACTGAGGAAACAGCGGGAAAAGGAACCAAGAGCAGCACCCAGAGCACCCAGAGGCTCCCAGAGGCTTTGGTCCAAACGGGACGACGCGCGGTTGCTGTCGAAACGGTAAATGGACTTTCTCGCCTCTCCTCTCCCCCACAAAACCTCGACCCGATGAGCCCGGTTGGAATGTTGCATTGAGCGGAGGAGAGATCTGCATAGGCGCAAGCATACGCCCCATGAACCATCACTAGTCCTCTCTTTGCGGAATCATCATCATCAAGTACACGATCTCCTGTTTCAAGCTCGACTTTCCTTCTCGTCACTGTCTCAAATATCTTCAGCAATGCTCCCTCGACCCCGGCGGCCACCACGACTGGGCTCCTTTCGCACACAAACCCCTTCACCGCTACAACACAGCCATCACCCACGATCAGCGTGTGCGGCCACTGCGTTCCAGCCCGTCTTCTACCGCACTGTTCTCCGCGTTCCAAAGCACCGTCGTTCCTTCCCACTTTGGCGCAACAAGGACGTTGCTCAGACCGTCTTCAAAGACTCACCAGAGTCACTGCAGGCAAAGAGGATAGCGGACCTTGCATTGCGAAGGCGAAAGGCAGATGTTTCCACGAAGCGACTGCCTGGATGGCAGCATCTGTTGACGACGTTGGAAGGCGGACACGACGGTTTGGCCCAACGACGCAACAGGAGCGGACACGAGTCTGACACGCAAGAACGCATCGCTAAACGGTTGGAGCGAAGAGCAAGGAGCGGGTTTCGAGCTGCCAGTGAGGTGAACATCCCGAAGCGAGGATGAACCTGTTGTATTCGTTCTTACCGGGACCCCGTTTGCTGCTCCGAAGATACTCGTGCCAACAAGCGAAATCGTTACCGCAATCCAGTCACAAACACCAGCTGACCAAACCAGCTTTGTGACAAACCTCTGTGAAGCCACATTGTCTCGTCACACCGAGCCGTCCCCTGATACCCCACCTCCCCATTACGCGCTCCTGCCTCAGGCCTCCGCACGGATCATAAAAGCTTGCTGCATGTGCGATCGTCCAGATCTCGCAACACTCGTGCTGAATCGATATGCAAGCGTTGCTCAGATGGTCGTAGAGCAGGGCACGCCGGATGCTGCTAGAGCGCTGAACGCTGTTCCATTCAATGCCTTGATGGAAGCCCACTGCCGAGCCGGGAACATGGATGAGGCTCAGAAAGGTGGGTGGCTCATAAAGTAATGGCTGCAATTCGTTTGTCTGATCTTTTCGAGTAGTTATGGTGCAGATGCATGCGATGGGCATCTCTCCGACAGCGCAGACGTATACCATTCTCATCAGCGCATGCTCTGTGGACCAGATCTCGACCGCCCTTGCCATTTTGGATGTGATGATCGAGTCCAGCATGCGGCCCTCCCTTTCCCTACTCAATTCCGTCCTCGACCTCTGCTTCCGAGCTCCCAGCAGTGAACACCGTCGGCAGGCCTCGAAAGTGTTCGCTGTCCTCCAACGGCTCTATCCGTCCAAGAAAGGCAACCGCACGGGTCCGAACGCTACTACTGCGTGCATCCTCCTCAGACAGTGTGTGGCGGACGGAGAGGTTGAATCAGTGTTTCGGGACATCAAGAATTGGGGGCTCGTGAGATCCCCTCTGGTCCAGGAAGAACTCTTACGAACGGCGGCGAGGATCCGGGCACCGCTACCAGTTCTTCCACGGTGCCTTGACTGGGCGAACAGATTCGCAGAGATGGGCGTTTTGCTGAGCCCCGAAGCCGTGAACGTTATGCTTCAGGCTTACGCCACTGACGGGGCGGTGGTCGAGGGCATAGGGTTCGCAGAACGGATGCGGGATGTAGGAGGTCCCGCACACGACGGTGTGAGGACCTTGCTGCGGAACCAGGCGGGAGTGGCTCCGAAGGAGAAGCAAGCTATTGCTCGACGCGTGTGGAACGACATGAAGAGGCGGTCTGAGGCACCCACCGTGCGCACCTTCATTGACATCATTGATGCCATGGGCAGGGAAGGCGATGCTGCGGGACTCGCATACCTTCACAATCTCATGATGAGCAAAGCTCCACGGAGCTCCTCCTCCACGGTGGAGGCGCAGGACGTGAAAGAGAGTCTCACCTCGGATGAAGAGCTTTCTCTGCTTGCCCGCATCGACCCTTCGGATCCGCGCCTTCACAGGGCCTTCCTCGCGGCCTTCTCTCACCCGCGCACGGCGGATCCCATCGCGGCCGCCCGAGTCTTTGCCTCCTCGCCCACGACCCCCACGGAGCGTACTCTCCTCTCGCTTCTCTCCTCCATCCACACCCGCCGCGAAGCCGCCCCGCTGCTGAACCACCTCCTGGCCGCAGCCGTGAGACGCCAGGCGCCGTTGACGACGACGGCCCTCACCGCGGCGTTCGAGGGCATCGTCGAGCGGGTGGGCCAGGACGACGCGCCGATGGCGTTCTCCTCGGGTTTGGTCCGGGGCGTGGGCCACGTGGGTCGACGGGCCGAGCTGGCGCGCGGCGCTGTGGTCAGGGCGGCCGCCAAGGGCGTGGCCAGCGCCGCCGAGAGCGTGAGACTGGGAAGCGACGTGGAGGCTGCGGTCAAGGGTTTGGAGGAGTGGGTCCTGGACGACGGCAGCAAGGACGTGGACGGTGCGTTGGAGGCGTTGGAGGTCTCGACCTTCAAGGGTCACGACGAGAAGTGAGCAACATGTATGTAGACTATCCTTGTGTGTTTTCTTCCAAGCACGCGCGATGGCAAGCTCGCACCGAATTGGAGATTCGTATAGAGCATGGCACTTGGCCAGAACCATGACCCTTGAGTGCGGATTGCGATGTGCACGGCGCTGTTTGGCCAGTCGGCTCAGGTCTTTGATATGCTCGACCCAAGCGACCGGACACCACGCCCGATTGGTGAGTCATCGGCTATCGAAAAGAGGCGTCGTCTCGCGCGAAACAAGATTGCGGACGGCGAGATCCTCAAGCGACGTACGTGAGATGATCCCAGATCGGTTTCCGCAAGGTAATGCGAGTATGCGGTAGAGCACTGATAAGCGTCCGCATGGTCGGATCGCAGAGAATCCCACGGAAAATGCTTTTTCGACACTGGTTGCGTGCATGCCGCATAACCGTCCATACATCAGGATGGTATTGTATATATGCCGTTCGACCTCCAACCACATTCAGAATCTCTTTGCACCGCATGCGGCTTTGACGACTTATAGTTCTATTTCCCGGATAGGGCTTATCGTACAGAAGCGATGGCATACGGTGTGGTTTTTTTTGTCTTTCTTGTCACTTTTTCCCACGGTCCTTTTCCGCTCGGGTCCGTTGGGTCGGTCGCACAGGGGACAGGCCTCCTCGCTCGCTCTCACCGACGGCTGCTTCCTTCTGCACAGCCGTGAGTCTCCCCCGCCCGCCTCTTTGGGGAGAACCATCATCATCAGAGCACATGCAGAGAAAGAGGCCCGCGCTGCCCTCTCCCTCCGCTCGCCCGCTCTCTGCGTATATAAAGAGGCTTCCCTCTCCTCTCTCTCCCCTCCCTCCTGCCTTCCTTCTCTCCTTTCGTTCCGTCGGTGCGCTAGATCCCTTCGGTGACCACAAC
>JADGJA010000204.1:0-30547 GCA_027596035.1 Thoreauomyces humboldtii
CCCTTTTGGGGTTGTTTTTGTCCCCCTTCGGTTTTGTTCCCCGGGGGGGGGTCAAACCCGGGGTGTTTTGGGCCATTGTTGTTAAATTTTTTTTGTGTTTTTTTTTTTTTTTCCCCCCCCCCCCCCCCCCCCCTTTGCTCTACGTTCTCGTCAGATGCTGAAGACGAGATAGAGGACATCCAGCAGGAGATCAGCATCCTATCCCAGCTTGACTCGCAGCACATCACAAAGTACCATGGATCGTTCATCAAAGGCTCCGGACTCTGGATCGTCATGGAGTACTGTCAGGGCGGCTCCTGTCTCGATCTCGTAAGCCAGCCCTTCTCAGAGTCCATGCGGCGACCAGAGTTTGTTGCTTACGCGCTGGTTTCGTCAGATGCGGGCGGGGATCTTTGAAGAGGTGTTCATCGCCATCATCTTGCGGGAACTTCTCAAAGGACTCGA
Source organism: Thoreauomyces humboldtii (assembly GCA_027596035.1). NCBI lineage: Eukaryota > Fungi > Chytridiomycota > Chytridiomycetes > Spizellomycetales > Powellomycetaceae > Thoreauomyces > Thoreauomyces humboldtii. Next base: position 445 of record JADGJA010000204.1, read on the forward strand.
GTACCTGCATGGCGAGGGAAAGCTACATCGCGACATCAAAGCCGCCAACGTCCTCCTCGCGGCAGACGGCAACGTCAAGCTGGCCGACTTTGGGGTGTCGGGTCAACTCACGGCCACCATGACGAAGAAGAACACGTTCGTCGGAACGCCTTTCTGGATGGCTCCTGGTGAGCCGAATGATACAAGAGTTTTTTGCCAAGGCATTCCCGAGCGTTTGCTCACACGGCTTGCGATTCCTTTTACCAGAGGTCATCACGCAGTCGGGATACAACGACAAGGCCGACATATGGAGTCTGGGGGTCACGGCCATCGAGCTCGCCAAAGGGGAGCCACCGTACGCCGATCTGCATCCCATGCGCGTCTTGTTTCTCATCCCAAAGAACGATCCGCCACCATTGGAGGGAAACTACTCGAAGGCGTTCAAGGAGTTTGTGGCCTTGTGTCTGCACAAGGAGATAGATCAGGTCAGTGTCGGAGTAGCATCTTCAGCACTTTGCAAACGTGAATGCTGACCGGCGATCGCAAAAATCGTCTACGTCACCTCAGCGTCCCCCCGCAAAGGAACTCTTGAAGCATCGATTCATCAAGGCCGCCAAAAAGACGTCCTTTTTGACCGAACTGATCGAACGACACGAACAGTGGCTGGCGGAGGGAGGGAGCGAAAAGGACGGATCCTCGGACGAGGACGAGGGGGACGGCGACGACAACGAGGACGACGGGGAAGGAGGGTGGAACTTTGGGACGGTCAGGAAGGAGGCTCCGCCACTCGCCCCCGCCGCACCGCCCAAGCTGGCGCCCGCCAACAACCTACCCCCGCTCAATCGCGGTGCGACGGCGGGGGCGACGGGTCCTCCGGCTCCCGTCACCGACAGACCGAAACCCATCGTGGCGCTGAGCAACGCTCCGCCGATCGCGTCGTCGGTGGGTGGGACGGTCAGGTCGAAGCTGGCGGGCGCTGGGATCGGTAGAGGGCTCGATGCCACGGTATGTTTTGCGGAAAACGAGGGGGACCCGAATCGTGACCCTACGAAATGTGGAAAACTGATATTTTCATGTCGCTTTTCGCTTCCCTTCTTCAGTCTCAACCACAGCCCAACAGCAGCACCACGAGCTCGGCGAACGGAACCTTGCGAGGAAGCAGTCTCTCCACGATCGAACAGGACGCCGTAAGGACGGTGGTCCATCGAGCCTGCGACAAGGTGGAACGAGCCGTACCCGGGTCATCCCTGGCGTCCATACGAAAGGCCTTTGTTCAGGCCGAGGAGGTGAGATACAAAAAACAGGAAGGAGAAAGAAGGGGGGCACACCTCTCGCTTTTTTGCTCATCTTGTACACATTTCTGAAAAGGATCATCCGGGGATCGCGTACCGTCTGCTTCGGGAGATGTCTGGACAACTAGAGTCGGAGACTTCGGCGTCGATGGCATCCCATTCCTCGTTCTGATCTGAAAATGCATGTTGTTACCCCGAACGAACGCTTTTTATCGTATCCTTCTCCTTTCCTTCCCTTTATAAACACTTCTGCTCGCTTCCCTTTTTCCTTTCCCTTTTTTTTGTACTTTTTAAAGTGAGGGTTTCCCCATTTAGCGAAACTCCGAATACATATCTCCCCCTTGCTGGCGTCTCACAGAAAAACTATGCACTTGTCTCTCGGATATCATGCAGTTTCGTGTACGTGATTTCTCGAGCAAATGATGTTGTGCTTTCCAAGCGTGACGGCCAAGCTGGCTGGGGGGCCATGCTTACAGTATGGTCTAAGCTGAAGCGAGAGCAACGAGAGCCTCCTCCGACTTTTTCCTGAACAGATCCTCCGCGTCGGTCCACACCCTGGCCTGGGGATCGTCCCTCGTTCCATCGTCGAGGTGGGTCCTCCTCAGCTTGAGCAGACGAAGGGAAGGCAGGAGATGGTCGCAGAACATCTCGCTCGCTTCCCTGGGCACGAGGGAGGGTAGATGGTCGATGGTGATGACGTCCAGGGGTTGTCCTCCACTATATAAAAAAAAAGGTAAAAGTGAAAAAAAAACGCAAGAAAGATCAGAAAGGTTTGAAGGTCTCATGAGTGAACGTGGGGTGATGTGTGGTGAAAAGACTTACGGAACGTCGACCCTGATGGTAGGTTCGTGAAACGTCGTGCTCTGATCGTACAGCGGTATGGGATTGTTGGGATTGGTGGTATCGCAGCTGACGTCCACCAGGACCGTCAACCTCCTGCCCTTCGTCGTCTCCAACGTGTCCATGGTCAGGAAGGGAGGGATGGGATCCACGAGGTAGATGCAGTTGACGAAGACGTCGGCCTGGACGATCTCGGGGAAGGGACCGCCTCCTTTCGTCTCTTTCATGTCCCACTTGACCAGGTCCTGGACGCCGACGCGGACGGCGAGGTTGGTGGCTCCCGAACCGCACCGTCCGAGGGCTCCCATGACCATGACGACGGGAGGGGAGCCCCCCGCGCGCTTCTCGGTGGCGAGACGGACGCGGTCCTGGACGTGACGGACGAGGTCGTCCTCGGTCTCGTACGGTCTCACGGACGGGTACTTTCTATCCTCTCCTTCGAGGATCCTCCACGCCCACGCGTCGAGTCCCAGGGCCGCCCCCGCGAACCCTGCGTGGTATCCGAACGCCGCCACGCGTCGTCGGTCGACGTCCGTCAGGAACTCGAGGTCCAGGATGGTTCCGTTTCCCTCGTGGAACCTGGAGAGGAGGGACGACCAGCCGGCCTGCTTCTTGTAGCAGTGTGCGAAGAAGATGTGGGTGTGTCGGAGAGGAGTGGTTGCGGTCGGGAGTTCTTTGAGTGCCACGATGTAGGCCGACGTGGGTGCTGTCGTCCAGGTTCCTGATGGTACGATGGTGCATCCAGCACTGATGGGTGGGAAAGAGTGTGTGAGGTTTCGTGGCGCGGATGAAGTGTCATTTTTACGAATGGTTCCATTTAACCCGTCTTTTTTTACCTGACGTATTCGTGGTCCTTGAAGATGCGCTCCTTGCAAGACTCTACCGAGATGACGAAGCCTTCCTCCTTGACGAGCTTCTCGCAGACGGAAGGTGTGAGGGCTGTCCTTCGTTCGTTGCGCTTTGTCTCTGCGCGCAGCCACAGGTGGACTTGCTGAGGAGATGGCATTGCGACGGGGTTTCTTTTCTTGCGATGTGGTCTGAGACAGCAGGCTTCCGAAGCGGGCAGCTGTGGGAGAACTGTGAGTGATGAGTATACCCGTATGACCTGCACTACCTTTATGCAGATGTCCCCTAAGGATGTGACGAGATGATGTGGGGTTGTATACATGGGGGACGCATGACTCACGGGTGTGAAGTGGCGCGTGCATCTCATCTCTTTTCCCGTTTCCTGGTACGCGCACATCTTCCCGTCCACCTCTGGACAGTGGCGCGTGAGATGCACAGCCACCGGGAACCAGGAAGGAGAAAGAGGATCCTGGATGGATGCCGACGTTGTGGAAAAAGCTTTTGGACGGGGAGGGGCAACACCATGTGATTGGCCATAGATCACGGCCAGGAGATCCCATCATCTTATCAGTGACAGAAGGTACCGGAAACGCTGCCGTCACATGGGTAACTCGACCCGACTTGTTGGTAATCGACTCCTTCCGCCACGTGCACACTCCCCAGCGGGGTACAGTAAACCGGAGTTACGGTACAGGCAGCATCGCGGGATGGCGCTTCCGGTACCAACATCATCTCCGGGTCTCTCGAAGAAAGAAGGGGCCCCAAAGTTGCCCAAACCAAACAAGAGGCACACGGTTTCTCGACCGACCGCCCCCCTCCCCCGTTCTCCCCATTGAACCAATATACCGCTGCTGTTCTTTGCCCTCTCTCTTTGTGTCTTTCCCTCTCACGCTCCTCATCCCCTCCTTTCGTCCGTAGTCACACTCCTGCCAACCACTCACGCCTGCTCGTCTCAGCTAGCTTGCCTCACCCTTCCACACCCGGTCATCCCATCCGCATCGTCCAAACCCACTCGGGCATCCATCGGCAGGACCTCTCAAACCCGTCTCCCGCCCAGAACATGCCAGCACCCATCCTGATCGGTTCGGCCTCCCTAGCCGCTGGCGCCGCAGCCTACGCCTACCACCAGTCCAGGAGACGTTCCTCCCTCGCTGCCTCCTCGGACGCTTCCTACTCGTCAGGATCCTCTCCAGAGTCTCCCCACCGCCTCATGGCCGTCTCTCCCGGTTCCACTGCTTCCTCGTTCGGTGCGCTGGCAAAGAGCGCTCCCGGCATGGTCCTGTGGGGCGGAAGGAGGTGAGGCAGCATGTGATCTGGATTCCGGGTGTGGGATAGGCGAGCGAGCGAGAGGACCGGCGAAGCCGGTTTTGTTCCTTTTTCTCTTTTGTCCTTGGTCCGCGAAGCGGACCGTCCCTTCCGCCGCGGAGCGGCGTATGACTCGGGTTCGCGGAACGGGTCCTTGGTCATCGCGGCGATCAGCCCATGACCCGGCGAAGCCGGTCCTTCCTGGTCTGCGAAGCGGACGCCTACACGGCGCACCATCCTCAACTTCGATTACACACACTTTCCCACGAACATTCCTTCTCATCCCATCCGTCTCCCTCAGAGAAACGTTCGGCCCGCTCGGTTCCATCCGATCCAACGGTCAACAACAACAACCACAACAACAAGCACCACCGCCCTCGTCTCCACCTCTTCCCACCGAATCCTCCTTCCTCCAGTTCAAACTCGACGGGGATGCCACGCTTCCGTCTGCACTCGTACCTTCATCACCACCATCTGCACCACCCGCGTCGGACTCTGCGGCTCCACCTCGGACACGGTCGCTGAGCATGGGAAACTTTGACTCGGCTACCATCGACAACCATGCCGTCTGGAAGGAGAGGTTCATCTGAGGGGATGAGTAGGCTGCTCAGGGTTCCCGCGCCTTTCATCTGGACCGTCTCGTCCGTTCCCTATCTTTCTTCGCCATCTCGATGCGGCACCCTGTTCTCTAGTTTTCCCTTTTATTCTCTTTCTTTTTCGCTTTCTCTTTGAACATACTTGTAATGCAACTCCCAATTTTTTGGTAAACCTCATCTTTCTGTCATTCACGAAAACAACAGGGAGCCGCACTCAAAAAGTTCTCACTACACTCGTCCTCGTCCCTACTCCGTGGAAGCCCTGATCCGCTTCCTCGCCCGCGTCGCCATCCCTTTGCTATCTCTGTAAACCTTGCTCGGGATCTTGACCTGAACGTCAAGACACACCATCACACCCCTCTCGGGATGCGTCCCGCTGAGGACGCACGTGACCTCTTCCCATCCTGCCTCCATCAACTCGGATCGGATCTCGTCCATCATCCATTCGAGGGACGACGGACCCCCGCCAGGGGACACAGAAGGACGGATGCTGAAAGTATGGGCGTTGCGGCATCCAGAAGGAGGAACGCCTGGTAGATCGAATTCATGGATGACGTTTTCATGCGTTGGATGCGTAGGTCCTCCTTCTTCTTGGCTGCGATGCGACGGGTCAGAACCTCTTCCATGTAGCGCTGTGGAGACCGGGCTGTCGGAAAGGAGTCAGGAAGGGAAAAACGGACGGGTCAGATTTCCGAGTTCGAACCGGGCCATGGGAGAAAGTCGTTGTTTGTTTCGTTACCTGCATGTTCCGAGACTTCGATCATGGAGATGGGACGATGGCCCCGAAGGGATGAAAAAGTGTGGTTGAAATCGGGAAGAAAGGTTGGGTTGCGGGTGGTGGCTCTCGAGAGTGCGGGCGGGACCTTGCAGTGAGGGTTTTTTCCTTATATGCCCTGCGGAGAGGTTACCATCCTTGTGATGTTTCGAAGGCAGTTAGTGGAGAGAGGGAGAACCGCTGCATGGCTTGCCGGCACCGCCTGCTGCAGAGTCGACAGACTGCCAGCAAGTGTGGAGAGTTGCAGTATGACCTGGCTTCGAGCTTTTTGTGTCGAAGGAGCGGTAAACGTCGTCCGTGGTGGTCGAGAACTGATCTCTTTGATGGCTCGCTCGGCCATGGCCTCTCTGTCTCGTCTCGCGAGATGCCTCTGTCTCAAGGCTTCGCATCCAAATATCGTTGATGAAGCGCGCCGGAGACTTGTGATGGCGAGGATGGGGTGATATTGGATGTTGGTCGTACAATCAGGCGTTTTGGGACCCTCGGAATTCTTCGGAGATCGCATACCTGCGTACTGAGACTTAGGGTCGTGTTTGATTGTTGCGAGGTTCCTGCAACGAGGCTGTTCGAAGATGTCAACAGACCGAGGTTCCAAAACACCCCTGTCAAGAACAGAAATTTGACACGGGCCCTGGTTACCCTTGCTGTGACCGATGCGGAGAGTTGATGGTTGTCATGACGCCTGACGCAGATACGACGACTAAAGATGCGGTGTGAGCCCGGTTCTGAGTAGCATTCGAAAGACTTCGATAGCCACGCTTAAAGCTGGCAGTGCTGGCTGATGGCAATGTAACTGCCCCGCGAACACAGATGCAGAAAAGGCACAGGTCTCGCAGTAGACTTCGATTGAGTTCGGCATACTCTTCTTCTCGAAGGTCAACCTAGCGGGTATGGGACGGCGGAGGGGAGTGCGAGCGGAAGACGTTGAGCGATTGTGTCGTTAGGCTGACCCCTGTCAAAAGTCCTCGCTTCACATCCTTCACTCGTTGTTGCATTGAGGAGTCCACCCACCACTGGAAACCCACTTCGCATGGTCCGCCGCAAACCGCCTCCAAAGCAGCATTCTACCACGATCCCTGCCATCGCTTCAGAAGACGACACTAGCGTCACCATGACCGAAGCTTCAGAATACCCTGGTCTGTCACGACCAAGTTCTCACGACCCTGCACAGCGGGGTGTCACACCATGACCCGCTGATGCCATTTCTTTCTCATAGAGCTGAGCCCCATGAGATACATGCAGGACACCCAGACGCTCCAGGTCGCAGCACAGGAAGCCGAAGAGAAGCGTCTCAAGGAGATGAAGGAGAATGCCCTCAAGGCCGTCTACAAGGAGTTCCTCTTGCTCAAAGCCGCCACTCCGATCCTAACCGTCAACGTCTATCTCTGCGATCGGACATCTCCTCCACCCGCGCTCGAGTGGATGATGGACACCATCCGCGCCGAGCTCATGGATCTCGGTTGGGAGGCCGTTACCTGCGTCGCATACAACCATCCTCAGTACTACCACCAACAGATCTTGCTCACGGTCTCAGCCAAGATCCCGACTCCGGTTTACAAGGCCAGTCAGGAGAAGAAGGATCGCCAGAAGAAGCTTCTCATGGCCCAGCAGGTAGAGCAGGAGGAAGATGAGCAGGAGGAGGATGAGTAGGTACTCTGAGGTGTCGGTTTCACGCCCGTTTCTTCGCCGTTTAAAACTTTTGCCAGTTTCGATTCCCTTTTTCCGTGATAGTCATCAGGCGTTCTTCTTCAGTAGTAGTCAATTAGCTTTTATGAATACATGTCTTGTCACCACGTGTCTACTTTCCACTGTCCGTTCCACCAGCTGAAGACAGCGCAACGCATTTCGCATATTAGAAAGCTTTGTTGCTTAGCTGGTAAAGAGCGAGGACACGCCGGAATCTGGGATCACAGGCTGAAGAGGGGCCAAGAGTCTGATTCCAGATATGGAACGATCAGCAAGAAGAAGAAGAGCGAAGGCCGCATCGCAGACGTGGATTCCACATACTTGGGGGCACCACAGGTTCACGAGCTTCGATTCTCGGCCAGCATTTCATGCCAGGCGAGCAGTCTTGATTACCGGATACGACAAGATCAGGAAGGATGAGTATGGTACAAGAGCAGCAATTCAGACCCGCAAGCAACGTACTCGGAGGCACCACAGGTTCACGAGCAACCATGGGAGCCGCGACAGCGAGGGAGGCCAGGCAGAGAGTGAGGCCGATCGAAAGCTTCATGATCGCGTGGGTACAGGTTGATGAGAATGAAATGAATGATGGCTAGACCATCGCTTTGTATATACGGCTTCGAAGGACATGTCGGCGGGCCATGTGTTTCTGCACATCTTGCCAAATGCAGTGGTTTCCACATCAAGCCCCCTCTGATGGAACCAAGCTTCTGGCCGAGAGTCGCGTCTCCGGAGAAACATGCAGTTGTGCGGTGCAACGTACAGTACAGCAGGGAAGCGGTCGAATTTACCGTTTTGAGCGGACGGTGTCCAGCGTGTGAGGGAGTAAGCCGCAGAAAATCCAGAACCCATGATTCTCCGTCACCCGTCCGCAAAGACCTGTCAAAAGCACACAGGAAGATTCCGGCCTTGTATCCACGTCGTGATGCTTGCCGCCGTGGGCCGCGCTCGAATCCTTCACTTTAATTCAAGCTGTTGTCCTACGGTGGACGTGCATAGGCAAGAATCAGCATCTGATTGTCTCTGTCTCTTTTCTGTGCTGTGCATCACATCCATCCATCCGTTTTATTTCATTGCAACACGGTTCATGAAGCGGGTTCTCTTAATTCTAGTAATGCTAATCTAATGATGCTTGTTCAGAGAATAGCAACGAGGGCTGCCAGGCCGACGAGCACGCTCGGCGCGTGGATCAATGCAGCGGCTCCCGACGACTGAGAGGGAGTGGTCCCCTGAGACGCACCGGGTCCCGAAGTCGAAGTTGTGCTGGTGGCGGTAGTCGTCCAATTGGTCTGCGTCCAAGACAGCGGATAGTCGATGGCATCGAACACGGCGCATCTCTCAGCCCAGTAGTCGGCCATCCCACCCGTAGCGATCGCGACCGCGCCCGCCTCGGTCAGGGATTCGTATGCTGGATACGTGGGCCATGTAGCCCCGCTCGCGTTGTAGGGCTTCCCGGTTGCGGCCATGTCGGTCCACGCCAAGCCCATGGCGGCCGCGAGGTTCTGTTGCGGTTGCGACAGCGAGCACGGTCCTATCAGGTACTTGACGTAGTCGAACACGAAGGGAATCTCGGTGTAGTGCGATGCTCCAAGCGCCTGGGCTGATACGCCCGGGACGAAGTCACACGAAAGCGTCACGTTGAAAAAGTACGAGTAGGCGGGAACGTTTTGGCTGGCGACGGCGGCGAGGGCCTTGCGAGTGGGGCAGGCGAACCAGCGGTCGGTCATGATGGCGGAGATGGCCTGGTTGGGGGACTGATATGCGGAGAGAGGGTAAAGGGCCGTTACGTTGGCGGTTAGATTGGCGGGGAGGACATCCGCGATGTACTTTTGGTAGTCGGACGCCGTGAAAGTGATGTTGGGCATAAAAAAGTTTGCTTCCTGCGCGTTGGTTCCGGCAAGGAGCGGAACCTTGTTGAAGGATCCGCTGGTGAACGCTTCGATAGGGGCACTAGGAAAGAAAACGCCGTCCTGAACCAGGGCGTAGGTTGGCCGGTTGGATCTGGCGGGAGGGGCGAGGAACAGTGTCAGTTACATGGTCTCGCAAACCCCTTCCGTTCGCCTCCTGTTGTAACTAACGCGAGAACGTCGCTGATCTTGTAGTCCGGTTGTCCAGGATTGGGTGCCGTATCGGTGGCGTTTAGTATGGCGGCGGGCGACGCCGACCTGTTACGAGAGAGCGAGTTCAAAGACCGGGGCAAAGCGCGGAAGCGTTCGGGTCACGAGCCTGATTGTACCTCAAGCAAGAAGCAACATCGCCGGTGGCAGGGCATCCGAGGGAGCTGGCAAAGTCCTTGGCAACCTCAGCGGCCCAGTCGGCCGGCGCAAAGCCTGTGATATCGCCGCTTTCGGCGATGGCCGATGAGAAAAGTCCCGCACTGGACGGAGCAACCATGTGGGCGAAGACTGAGGATCCGCCTGCTGACTCGCCCCAGATACCAACATGTTCGGGGTCACCGCCAAAGCTCGCGATGTTGGCCTTGATCCATTTAAGAGCCAGCTGCTGATCCTGGATGCCGTAGTTGCCGAGGGATCCGTCGGCTGCCTTGAAAACGGGGTGGGCCAGGAACCCGAGCGGTCCAACGCGGTAGTTTGCGGTAACGACGATCGAATTGGTGGGGGGCGCGGCATGGCAGCCATCGTAGTAGTGGGACGACACGTCGCCACTTTCGAAACCACCGCCGTCTTGAAAAGCGTGAGCAGAAGAGTTGAGTGAAAGCACATGACGAAGGGAAAGATAAAGAAGCGCATACAGATAAAGAAGCGAACCGGAAGAGGCGCGCTGGGCTTGCTGATCGGGGAATAAACGTTAAGAAACAGACCTTCATGGAAGGTGAGCAATCGTTAGGGCATCCATTTCTTCCCGAGTCGTTTCGAAGAGTCACGTTCCACCCACAGTCCTCGCTTTGATCGGTCGGCGGAGGGACGCCCGCGAAGGGGCCCTGGACACAAGCGGGGGGCATCGTTGTCACGTTGGTCTTGAAGGGACCGTCGTAAGCCACAGGCGCAGCGAACCGCAGGTTACTGACGGGAGCGTTGGCGAACGGGATCCCGAGATACGAGGCATAGCTTGGAGCGAGAGGACACGTCTTTCCCGAGTAGGTACCGGCTGCGGTGGAGACGGTGGGACCCTGAAGAGATGGGGAGACGACGGCTGCGGCGGCAGCCAAGACAGGTTGGATGAGCATTCTACAAGTATGGTCGATGGGTTGGATGGTGCGACGGGTGTCGGAAACAAGAGCCGTGAGCGCATGAGCGATGCCGGGACCGTAGCTCCCACTATATAGGTACTGTATGCAGCGCCTTTTGCACGCATGGGGATGCGGTACGGGTTGCATGATCACGGTGTCTCTGGCTCTTGAACATTTGACCTCGAAAGGTTTCCAGCCTTTCCCCGGCGGAAAGTCGTGGGCCCGCCGCAGAGGCCCAGAGGCTGCCGACTGCGCGACGGCAAAAACTCGGGAACGTTCGACAGCAGCGTTTGGACCGCAGAACTCAGGAAAAACGGCCAGGAAAATTCGAGTTCAAAGATCTCCATGTTGTCGGAGTGCACGGCCACGCCGAGTGGCAAGTGATGGATATACTACTACTGTATCATACATACATGTAGTACGCCATGGTGGCCAGGGGGATTCCCCGTCCTCGAAAACCCTTCTTTCCATGGCTTTCGACACAGCGCAGCCCCGCGATCACCGAGTCACAGTGCAGTCGAGGCGGCGGCAAGAAACTGTCGTCGATGGCGAGGGGAAAAAGTCGGTAGCGGTTTCGCTTTTCCGTCGAGTGACGTTCAAATCTACCACAAGCAGGAGGCAAAGCAGGCTGATGTTGTTGTGTGTCGTGGACCGCAGGAACGGCGGATAGGACTGCGCCTTCCTCGATGTCGCTGGTACCTGCAGGAGAGGCCAGACTTTTCAGGTCCACGGTTCCGATCCGTGGAGGTTTCGGGACTTTTTCCATGGAGGCGGTAGCCCTGCCGGTGTAGCATAGGGAGCTGCTTCTAGCTTGGCGTCTCATCAATTTGCTCAGTTGGAGGATGCGATTATGCCTTCAGGGCACGGATGGACGACGGCCGCACCTGGACTTGAGTGCAGCGTGAGCTTGAGACCTCAGCCGAACAGATACCCCGCCGCGCATCTGATGTTCGGTCAACTTTTGAATTCAGCGAACAGTATGGGTGTTGCCAGGTCCGGCCTGACTCGTACGCCACATCGTTTGCTAGGACATATTGCCTCGTCTCTTTTTGCGTGAGGAAGTGGCTGTCTTCGATGACAAAGCCGGTAAGCGCGGTCCAGGCTTGCGAGAGAGTGTCTGATAGCAGGAAGACGGCAGCTGCGCGCGGTATCTCGGGAGGAGGAAGAGTTGCTCTTGCTGCTGTTGCTGCTGTCTGGGTCATTCTTGTGCTGCAAACGAAAACTGTAAGGGTCTTGCTTTTTCGGCAAGTGTGCAATCGACGACATCTTGACACCGTTCTGAGCTGACGACGAAAGACAAAGCGAAGGAAGAAACTTGGAGGCCAAGCTTCCAGGAAGATACTAGCCCGACGCGCATACTCCAGCAATGCTGCCGAAGCCTTCGTTAGCATTGCGGAGTGTCTTAAATGCTGTTTGAACGACTGGATGAGGAAGCTAAATCCAAAGGGTCCGAGAGATCTGTCAATGATGACGACAAGGACGTACCCTCGGCCAGTTTTCTCTGCGCCGGGAGTCACCGCTAGCCGTAAAGAGCGTCTTGAGAGACCATCTGAAAGACAGGGCAAGGAAAATCAATTCAGAACCTCCGCGAACTCTGTCGATGACGATGACAAACGACGTACCCGCAAAACAACCGCTAGCCTTGAAAGCGACTTGCATCTACATCTAGAATGAACAATCTAGAAGATGAGTTCCAAGCATCGCGAGATCTGTCGATGGGGACGACAAAGATGTATCCGCGACCAACCGTCTCTGTCAAAAGCCCATCCTCAAGCTTATACATGCCTTGGCTTTGACGTCCTTTGACTTTTGCCTTTCTCCATTACACGTTGTCGAGCGCTCTCTCGATGTCGTTGCAATCGCCACCAGTTCTTCCTTTCCGCAAATGATGGAACCGTTTTTTCGACTTCTTCCATGGGCTTCCGCTTCCTCAAGCATCTCCTACCTCCTTGACTGCACCGTTGTCTTGCGATCGCTTTGACCGTTTCGTCGTCGGGATCGACGCGCGTTACCCATTTCTGCAGGTCGTGGAGGCGCCATTCCAACTTTGCGACCGACTCCACATCAAGCCCGACAAAGCGAGCAACCTAGTTCACCCAATGTAGTGCCCGTTGAAGTCTTCCGAACAACGCTTCCCATCGACGACGATTGAGGATGCGACCTTGACAGTCGTAGGCATCTTGGTAAAGGCGGTTGAGGGATAGTTGAGGAGATCTTCGAAACGTCGTGGCTCACGTCGAAAAGACTGTGGATGTGAGGGACAAGGAGAGACAAGAGAAGGAGGTTCAGACACTTCATTGATCGCTATGACGGCGGGTGCGCTTGAGAAGATTGGCACTTACCTTGTGACTGAGTTGAAGCTTTCCAGGACTCGATCATCTGGCCGTACTTGTAACCTTGATGTAAAGCTACCAAGAGGCGCGTAACCGTTGCCGCTAGAGTGAGTCGTCTACTTCCCTTCCTAAACTGTGCTCCCCCTTAGTCTCAGCAGCTCGGCCCGTTTAGCTCTGCGTCGTCGAGCTGTCACCCGTAGTCTGACGCGGTCGAGGACGTGCGACCTGTGAATGTTTGATGATCTTGAGATGGGAAGGGCAAAGCGAGCGTGTGTGCGGCGGACTCCGCCCCTTTGATGAAGTGGGGAGATGCTGATGAGGTTGCTTGAGCACACGAAGCGCAGGAAAAGGACGCTTTCTTGCTCGCAAGGGGCACAACACAACACGACCGACCGACCGACCGACCGGGGGGAGCATGCAGAGAACCTGTGACGGGAGAAGCGATCGAGGCAGAGTCACTTACTTGTGTCGAGCGGAATCGCGGGGCCTCGTCTGCCGTTTCCTCGTCGTCGGCCAACTTTCATCACGGCCCCACAAAGAGACGACCGGTTCGACAGCATGTGACTCACGATGACTCCTTGGCGTGGACGGGGCTCACCCTGCATAGAACGTTTTCGTTGCCCGCTTTCCGATGCCCGCTTCAGGAGCACGGCTTCCTCCTGCCCCCTGCTCCCTGCCACGTCATGGCAGCAGTAGAAGATGGACCTCCAGAGTGCACACGTACGTATGAACCTCTTTGTAGATGGACCTCAGCGATTCGGCAGAAGGAGACCTGAGGCTTCCAAACACAGGTGGGCGAAGGAAGGGAGAGAATCGAAGGTTTCATTCTCATCGTGTCCTTTGTGTCCCGCTCAGAATTACAACACGGCCGTCACTTGCAACTTCCTTCCTTTTGGCGCTTTCGTTGTGCTTCCTAACTTGTCGATCAAAATACCCAATTCAGGTCATGAAGATCAAGCCCTTGCACCATGCTCATGCTGAACGGCCTCCAAGGTTCGAAAGGACCAGGGGAGTGTACACGATGGAACGGAAGTCTCGGTGCCTCGAGAACGCCTCAGACCGTTACAATCTACCGATCCCTAAACGATACGGGAGCAACTCATTGACGGGCTGTAACGAGCTGATCGGGATGAACGGCACGCCACCACAGGAGAAGACTTTTCCTCGTTTTCCTAGCAACTTGTCACCAGAACCCAGCTCGTTGTCGATCTTGCAGACATGACTCGCTAGAACTCTACTTAAACGAACAAAGAGTGATCTCTTCGCGAAGCGCTAGCAAAGCTACCAGGTCGTATCGCAGCGGGCAGTGAACAAGTCCCCGCTCTTCCGAAGGTTCGATGAAGCAAACTCCCCAACAACGAATCCGCTCGGTATTGCAGAATGACAGATCCGGTGGTCAAGGAAAAGACATCGTCAAGTCTCTCCACGTCAGAGAACGCAAGGAGCGCAGCAGGTAACGCTCGAATATGGGAAGCTTGGTATGGTGAAATCAGGCAATTGATCGTCAATTTCCTTGACATTTAGTCGGAGTGCAACAAGACTGGTGCTTGGTGCGCAAACGCTAAGCATACAGGGAGTTTCTTTGGGATTGCTCAGTGGCCCTTCCACAACGCTGTACAAGAAATTCGATGGGAGAGAACCTTTCGGCAATCATGTACCCCTTTGAATGTAGTTTGAACAGCACAGATAGCTTCGTGTCTATGTCCCTCTCTAACGATTCCAGCTCTATATCAAGGAGATGCCCGTCACGATGCCATCGCACCCTCTGTCTTGCTATCTGTGGGTAGCCGCTCGGCAAGAATGTCCCGGTGCTTGTTTATAGCGCCGGCGCTTGAAAAGAAAGAATCTCAAAATCATGGCAGTAATCTACCGACAAAGACAGATCTACTCACAAAGCTTTGACCATAATTGCGAAAACAATCTGTAGTTGTCGTAACTGATTTCAAAACGGGTTAGAAACCGTTTCCCCGGTTAGAAGCAAAACTGGTAGAAAAGCGCTTACTTCACGAATCCATGACCGGTTGTCAAGAGCCTGAGATGATCCAAGCGAGCTAAGACAGAAAACACATCAGCGATCGTTTGAAGGAAACTCGTTAAACGTTCTAGCCTTGCTCGTACTGGAAGTCGAATTGCGTGAATTCTTTCATTTGTCTGACAATCGTCGAAAGAGGGAGAACTGCAAGAACAAAAACCCCAGCAACGAAAACGGCCATGGCGCTGCTGATTCCAATCGAAAGAGTTTGCGCGCGCGATCGAGCAGCGTCAATGTCTCCATATATCTTGAGAGGAAGAGAGAGAACATTCGAAGTCAGTCCGGTGATCTCCCACCGACGGCAGTTGTTGATCCAATTCAATCACTCACCGCCGTCCTAGGTATCGCTAGCAGCAGCAACGCGTAATCATTGGTACCAAGCAGGACAAGGTCTACATTCATGAGCCACAATATGCCAGCTACCTCAAGCTCAAACGTGGGCTCAGCCGCTACAACTGCCTGCGCGATAGCGATCCGCGGTTGGAATGGATTGCATTGAAACGCTTCGGAAAATCGCTGAAACATCGCGACCTGCAGGGCAGTGGTCTGATCATCCACGATGGCTTTGGCGTAATCCACGACACCCGTGGCCGGGTCTGGGACGGAGGAGGAGTTGACGACCATGTTGCTGCTACCCAGGACCTCTAACGACGAGGATTCGAACATGGCGACAACTGCTTCTGGGAGCGGTTTGGCGTCTCGCATCATCTCGATCCAGGTTGTTGTCACTTGGAACGCGCCCAAACAGAAGAACTTGGGATAGTAACCGGTTGCGAGACTTTCGTTTGCGGCCCAGAAGCTCTGCTCCACGTATCCGATCACCAATCCTGAAAGAGTGGTGAGCTGCGTCATGATGCCACGTGAGAAATATCGAAGACCCCGGACGTCGGTAGCGTACCGTCGTTCTCGCCATTGACTTGTCAGAAAAGTAGTATCAGAGTAATGTTGAGCTACCGCTATACGTCACTTCTCACGTGCAAACAACTTACTCGAAAAGACGGGTCCGACAGCTGGCGGCACCAGGCCGAGCTGCATCAGCCCTTTGCGGAGAAGATTCAATTCGTTTCAGATGGATGGCGATGTGCGAGCAAATCTTAAGCCCAACCTGGTATCGGTATTATGTCACTGAACGGAAACAGTTTTGGCGTCCCCGTCTTGTCAGGCAATCGCGCTGCATTAAGCATTTTGCTTTAGCGGGACTTCAGCGAGTCGTATGCGGAGGAGATGATCGACCTACTGATTGGCAGAACCGGCCATCCAGTCTGTACATTTGGATCTGGAAAGGACGAGTTCATGCCTATCAATAATCACTCGTCTTCGACATTCGTAAAGCAACGCCTCGCACTTACTGCCAGCATCGATAATGGAAAAACTATCGACACTTTGATTGTACGGGCTCGCCACCACGTTCACCTGTTGAAAGACATGACCGTCAGCTCGCTGTTCTTGCTTATCGCTGCCCAGTGAATGAATACTTGCCCAAGCGTAATGAGCGTACTCGAGAGTTGTCACGTTATACACGCCTCTTGTAACATTGTAAGCAGCATCGTATCCGGGGTTGTGCGAAGCGCTGGGCAAACGAAACTTTTTAGTTAGCACCTCTGAAGCCAGAGAAACCAGTAAACGTGCAACTATACTTGTAGCCAGTTTTCCATGCCGCGCTAACACACGCCACGACGTCCAGCTTAAAATTGTGTTTCAAATTGGCGAGATTGGAGATGATGGGGCTGAATACGGAAAAGGTGAGTAGTTGTCCTGGATGGATTACAGGAAAGCGACGTAACCGTACTTGTCAATCAGGTTCTGCAGAGGTGGCGTAGCGCTCATCATATCAATAACGCCTTGCGTTTGCCCCAAAAAGTTGACAAGTGGTATGATCTTCTGGATGGGTGCTTGCGCGTCGCTTTTGACCTGCAAAGTCAGAGATGGTCGTCAAGAAAGTTCCAAAGCGTCGAAAGTACGAGGAGCTGTTTTACTTTGGCCAGTAGTGTCCCAAGATACTTTTGTGAGATGTACAAAACACTTTTTCGAGATGCTGCATCGATCACCACCGTAGTCTGACCAAACGACAGGTATCATGAGATCATTTCAAGCAGGGTTTTTCGGAACGCAGAGCATACCGGCGAAATCGTAGCAGCAAGAGCTAACGCAACCAGGATTGGTGCAAGAAGCGTGACAGGAATCGCCGGTAGCCATGCTCGTTTTTCTTTATAACGGGAGTTTCTCGCTAGATCGGCGACCGTCGGTTGTGCACGTTTGGACATTTGTGTGATATACCAACTGGTTGAGAGCCGATCCACAACATGCGTGCCCTCCGTGTTCCACTCCGGAGAAACGTTTTCCCCCCCAGGCGGTAAAAACATTCCATATAGTCGAAGGGGGCGGATCTATTTTTGGCCAGCAAACGGTCGTTTGTGGTTTACCCTCCACGCTGCCCTCCATCCAGTCTTACAAGGATGATGAAGTCAACAGGCCCTTCCATAGAGCAATCCAGAGAGAGACTCAAGAATAGAGAGAGAGAGCCCGGCAAAAGCGTTGCCAGAATGAGCTTTTCGATAGCGCATGGGCTCGAACGTAAACAAGATGATTTTGGAGCTGATGCGAATCCTGCGCTCAGACGTAGATCGTCTGAGTTTTTGCTGATCTGTCGTGGTAGCAGCAGTGACTAAATGATGCAAACCAACAGGAGGAGCGTGCGAATCTGAGACACCATCCTGGAGGCGCTTCTTATTGAATCGGGTCTGTCGGTAACCTGTTCGAAGTCAATCATCGCGATGAGGAGGGCGCCTGGGCTTGATTATCTCGTACGGCCAATTAACTTCTCGTAAAGGAAAGTGTACGGTGTCCCTCAAAAGGAGGATGCCGGCTCGCTCTTCCGATGCCTCGTAATATGTAATGAGTGACCCAAGACGGGGAGAAGGTGTGGTATGGGAGGCTGCGCCACAGAAATCGGATGGTGACGCTTCCTCCCAAGAGTCTCACGCAGTGTACGAACTACAGTAGACAAGTCCCACACACACACACGTCTCCCGTCAGACCTCCTGACCCGGAGCAGCATGAAGCGGTTCCAGAACGTCTCAAAGTACAGGAATGCGGTCCTGTCGGCTGCAAAGAGGGGGGAGGGCTACACGTTCCAGTCGAGCAACGAATGCCTCAACACGGCAGGTGACGGTCCCATCTTGGCCGTATCCACCCGGGACCTGGCATTCCGCTCCGGATCGGGGAACGTGGTCGCCATCCGCGCCCTGTCCGATACGGGTCGCACGGGCACCATTCATCAGGTTCACGTCGGAGCCCAGGTCACGGACCTCCAGTGGTCCCCCTTCACTGCTCCGAACCACACGGAGACTCTGGCGACCGCCGCAGACGATGGGGCAGTCAAGTTGTGGGACTTTGGTCGACTTCCGGAAGCGCATCCATCGAGTCCCGCGTGGAATCAAACCTGCCACGACGGTCGCATCGACAACATCCTGTTCCATCCGACTGCCCATGGGTTGCTGACCACGTCCGGTGGGCCCATCATCAAGCTGTGGGACGTGACGGGAAGCGGCAACGAGCCTACCCTCTGCATCTCGGATGCTGGAGATCTCGTGCAGTCCCTGTCGTGGAAGGAGGACGGCTCTATCCTCGTCGCGGTCAGCAAGGACAATCTGCTGCGAGTGTACGATCCTCGGAAGGGACCTGCACCCATAACCTCCGGAGAGGCTCATGCTGGAATCAAGCCGTCCCGAGCGCTCTTCCTGGGAAGCAGCGATCTGATGTTCACCACGGGATTCTCGCAGCGACGGGATAGAGGTTGGAGGGTTGTCCCGTTCACTGTCCCGTTCACATCCTTTTTGCTTGCACCGCTTCTGAAGTATCTATTGTCGAATAGAATATGCGGTGTGGGACTCGCGCAATCTGTCCAAACCTTTGGTCCTCACGAAGCTTGACACATCTCCTGGAGCCATCACTCCGTTGTACGATTCCGATACCGGCATGCTCTTCCTGGTCGGAAAGGTGCGCGGACTCTCTGATTTCGCTGAGATCCTTGCTCAGTGGATTTCGATCATACTCACAGAAGGGAGCTTCGGCTTGCGCAGGGTGAAACGCGAATCACATGGCTGGAAGTCAAGACGGACGGTGCAGCATCTCCGATCACTCCAGGCGTACTCTCGTTCACCTCAGGAACGGTCCTCTCCGCCGCAGCGTTGGTTCGCAAAACCTCCCTCAACGTGATGGACTGCGAGGTTGCACGACTTCTCTGTGCCGCTTCCGATGGCAATAGTATTATTCCCGTCAGCGTCACCGTCCCGAGGAAGTCGCACATGGAGTTCCATGCTGATCTGTTCCCAGACGCGGTATCGAGCGACGCGGCGTTGACTGCTGAGCAGTGGTTTCAGGGAGAGAACGCATTGCCGGATCGTCTCAGTTTGGATCCTAAGAAAGCGTCACGGGAAACGATGGTTTCTGCGTCAACAACCGGTCCGCCCAAGGAGACGGTAGAGGTAGGTGCTTGCCCAGCTGTCGCGTAACGTTCTGACTTGCGGCATGATCATGTTTCTGATCTTTAGTCTTCGACATTCACTCGGTTACCCGCTCCAAATCCTGCTCCATCTTCCGCCCCGTTGACATCGGTGCCGGTAGGCAGTAGCTATACCGTGGTTTAAAATATGTTGTTTGATCGTAATTGTTCCCATACCTTAGTCTTCATCAAAGCCGGTACCGGCGTCAACCCCCCCACCCTCCGCAGGTCAACCTATCAAACCAGCGCCAAAGTTCGTCCTGCCGAAAGCATCCTCCTTTCGCTTCATCACCGGCAAAGCACAGTCAGCGTATGATGACCTGAAAGGACTCAGTACCACCGTCCCGGGAGAAAGTACCGCGCTTGAGGTACTTTTCAGTATCCAGCACTGCCTCCGGATCAAGCTAGGATCCTGATAAAGATGGCAGGTAAACGATCTCCACCTGGCGTTTCCCATGACAGGTTCGGGTGGGAGGATCGGCATTTGGCCGGTTGGGAAAACCGGACGGCTACCGAGCAAAATCCCTATGATAGTTTGTGGATCGGAGCTTATGGTAAGCATACCGGTCACAGGCCATGCGATCGTCCTTCAAGCTCATCCATCTTTGCAGGATTTTCAACTTGATCCTTTCGATGCTACGTCTCTAGTGACAGGTACATTACAAGTGCCCCGTGCTTACAGTGCAGGGAATTGACAAATCTTTACCGTCTTCAAAAGCTACTGACGACGGGAAGATCAGGAGGTGGAAGGTTCCGTCCGAGGGGCTGGCAGGCGACTTGAGCGAGCCCGAGAGTTCTTTCACAGCGCATAGCAATCGAATTACGTTTTCGATGTTTCATCCGACGATCTCGAACCTCCTTCTCACTGCTTCGCCAGAGCAGGGCAGCCCTTCGGTGAAACTTTGGAACCTCAAATCACAAGAGCTCGTTGCTAACATGCCGCATCCGGATCTCGTCATGGGATGTTGTTTTAATTTTTACGGCACTCAACTTGTCACCGTGTGCAGGGACCGACAGATCCGTGTCTTCGATCTCCCGGGCGGAAAGGAGTCGCTGATCGGTCCGTCTCATGAAGGGATCAAAGGGTGTCGCGTTCTATGGCTCAAGGACGGTAATATCCTTTCTGTCGGCTTCGGCAAGTGAGTATTACAGGCATTTTTACTTTCATCTTCTTGACGAAGCTACAATTTGATGTGTCTACCCTACAGAGCTTCGCAACGAGAACTACGTGTTTATGATGCCACTAATTTAGCTTCGCCGCTCTTCACCACCACAATCGACACCTCCCCTTCCTTACTCATCCCCTTTTACGACGAGGACACGTCGATCCTGTATCTGACGGGACGCGGGGAGAGCTACACGATGATGTTCGAGATTACATCGGATGGCCCGCAGTTCCTGACAAGGTTCGACTCGGGAGGCAGCCAACAGGGTCTCGCGTTCGCCCCAAAGACCCAGTGCGACGTTCGCGCCATCGAGATCGCGAAGGGTTACCGTATCTCCCAGACTGCTATCGAGACTGTGTCTTTTACGGTCCCGAGACTGAAGGTATCCCTCCTTGGCTGATGGGGTTTTAGTAGACTTATGGTTGCTGACGGTGTTGCTGACGGATCCCATTTCATTTCTCAGAAAGAGTTCTTTCAGGACGATCTTTATCCTCCCACCAGTGACACATCGAAACCAATGGCTGACGTTGGCGACTGGCTTCAAGGAAAGAAAGGAAACCCCTCGACTATCGACATGAGGCCCCCAGACATGATCCCGCTGTCGCAGGCGCCGGTGGAGGTCAAGGAACAGGTTCGAGCTATCGTTCTGGAACGCGAGCAGACGGAAGCAGAAGTCAAGGCAGCTGTAAGTGATTTTTGGTCCCGATGCTGTCCCTTTCTTTACGCTTTCGCTGATGTGGATGCTCCTTTCTCCTAGGGGATGAAACAGATGTTCGAGTTGGCTCAGCAGACTGGTGAAGAGGAAAAACTTCCACAGGATGAGCTTGAGGGTGTTGATGATGATGAGTGGGATTGAAGGCTCTTCATCCCTCCTGGATGAAGGTCCCAGGATGAAGGTCAAGCTCTTCATGTAGAATGTCTGAGAAAACTGTCAAGCCCTAACTAGTCTTAGCACTTCCGGAAAATCTCACTGGAACTTATCCCGGTCTGATTGCGCATGCACAACTCCGGCAGGCCGCCCAGTCGGACTCTGACACTGGCAAGGCCATCCGCTCCTTGAGGGAGGAGGCGGTCCGTCGCATCTCCATCTCCGTAGGCAGAACGCCGAGAAGAGCATCGGGGTCGGGATATGGACGCTTGGTGCCTATGTGTTTCCACCTCGAAGGTAAACCCTCCATCCGGTCCGGCGGCACATCTTGCTGGGCGACAAGTAACCCCTGCATTCCGCGACTTCTTCGGTATCTATCTCATTGATAGCGCGTGATAGCCTCGTAGACGCAGAAGGACGACCCTCGGCATCTCGGCACCCGCTTGGAACATCATCGAGCCCGTGGTCTCGTTGTTGAGATCTGATGGGATGTCATCAGTTGTGAACTGTCGAACCTTTCCCCCGACAGCCCGAGAGCCCGACTCCTCAGAACTCGGAACGACAAGCACCTCGTAGACGCAGAAGGACGACCCCGATAACCTTTGAGCACGCGCTCGGAACGTGATCGAGCTCATCGTCTCCCGTCGTAGTCGCGGGTACGCTGAAATCTCGCCATTCTGGAGGATTTTGCGCAGTTCAGCAGCGTCTACCTCGCAGACAACTCGTGACTCAGAAGCCATGATTAGTTCTCCCCGTCCGTGCATCTGTTGCATGCAACTCGGGAAGCGTCGAATCAGTTTCGCCAAAAAGATGAGCGACACCAGCAGGATTTGAACCTGCGCGGGCATAGCCCATTGGATTTCAAGTCCAACGCCTTAGACCACTCGGCCATGGTGTCCGGGGTGCGCAGCAGGCGAAAATTTGTCGCTTATATCGCTACCGATTTGTCCGCAACAGCGCAACCACAGGACCGCTGTTTGTCGGGCCCAACGACCTAAGATAGCCAGAAGGACCATGCAGCGCGAAATTCAATGCAATCCGATTGATCGGACTTCGTGGTTCAACTCCGCCTGAACTTTTTATCGGCGCCTCCTTGAATCAGTTTGCTTTTCCGTGCACCCTCAAAAGCACTGATGTGCAGATCAACTTTACTAGGAGTAGACTGTTCCGGATCTGGCTCGTGAATGGTTGTCCGCCCTGAACCTGCTGACCCCATTGGCGACCCCAAACGTTTTGGTTGGTTGCCAGTTTTAGTCAGTGGTACCTTTCACTTCCAGCGTTTTCACAGAGCCGATTCCTACAACCCTTGGATCAGCTCTGCCGCTTGTAGTTTCGCAGTCCTGGGCGCTTTTTGATTGCTTGTTCCAACACCCACAGATCAAGCAAGTACGTCGTTGAGACACCGCTTCAAGAACTGGTCGAAGCAGATCTAATGTAGGATTATCAGGTTGCGTTGCCTAGGGGAATCCGCCTCAGGCTACGGGTTCCCCCTGATCGCCTATGAGTGGCGCTCGGGTCATGGTGTAAAAATAAACCAGTGGTGAAACTCAGAGACTGGAAAGGAGTTACGTAATATTGCGGCTTCGAAAAGAGTAGATCAACCCGCATTCTTGGTTTACTCTTTTCATCCCTGTCGCGGCATATCCCAGACAGAGACCCTATGGAAACAACCGTCGACCCCTACGATCCTGAGCAGAGCTTCATCTCGCTAAGATCCCAGTATGTGTCAGAGTGAGTTCATTTGTTTTGCTTTCGCTCTCGTGCCTGCATTTTGACAGATCGGCCCCTCGCTGACTGTCTTCCTTAAGAATCATCGTAGCTTCTGTTGGCATCGGCATCATGATCTTGAACGTTTACGCGGCCACATCCGTCTACCTCAAGAGGCCGCGGCCTTACAATGCCCTTCTGATCATGGCCGCGTCGTGTTATCTCGGGTTTCAGGCAACCCTGCTGGCGGAAACGCTCGTTAGTGGGACCAGGAGCAGGTTGTACATGAAGCAACTGGAATCACTGCCATACTCGAAGGTCAGCGAAGGGAGAAGTGATTGGGGTCTGAAGATGAAGATCTTATGGATCGAAAGGACGTACAGTACCTTGTACGGTAAGTCCTTTGCCCTCGAAACCGGGAGAGAAGAACTGGAGGAGCGCTGGTTTTCTGAGCATCACAGTGGGATTTTTTGCCAACCCAGCCATCACCACTACCTTGTATCTCGTCCTCATTCAGTCCCGTTTTCGAGTCATAAGGAAGGTCATGAGCACCGCTTGGAATCGGGTGGTAAAGAAAAGAAAAAGCATGTTTGGCAATCGAGTTTCAAGTTTTCTGACCGGTGGCTGTTCTCATGCTTGCAGGATTACGGGTTCATTACGATAACGGTACTCATATGTTCCGCAACGATCGTCACCTTCAACATCATCCTCTACGATGGTGATTCCCCCAGATCCACTGCCGCAGCGGCTTGTTGGAACTGCTACGTCCTCGCAACCGATCAGATCCTGTCCGGCATCTTCCTATACAAGCTCGCACGCGTCACCGCATTCATCAACAACGACAACATGGATTTACCACCTGTCTCCAGGAACTTGCCCGACACTCCGACGAACGGATCCGCGCACTGTACGGCAGCGAAGGAGAAGGAGGGAGAGGCCCGTGTACCATTCCTGCTGTCGAGACTATCGAAGCGAGGAACAATCTCCCGCGGCACCGGTCGAGGTCGGCGGGTGAGACGGAGCAGAGAACAGAAGACGATCATCGCCGCGCTCCTCGGCATCTCGGTGGTGAGCTGGGTCCTGTGCGGACTCTACATGGCCAGTCACTGGGGTTTCGATGACCAGGCTGGGGTCTCGAACCTCGTGTACCGCGTGTCAGCGAGTTTTTCAACACTGCAGTGCTCGTTCGCTCTGGTAAAGAGAAAAAAGAAAGTTCCTTCGGAATGGAGTTCTTGTTTCCCCTTCTCGCTGACGGATTGAAATTCCTCTTCTCTATAGATCTTTATCTATGCCATACAAGCCCTATTCAGTCCTCCTCCTCGGGAAGTCTCTCAGATCCCATCCCACCTTCCAGACCTTCCACCGCAAAGGAAGGTCCTCCGCAGCGATCTCGATTCCGACAGCGACGACGGCGACGCTGGAACAGCGTGAGCATGTCCGCACCACATCACCATTTTGCTCCGAAAAGAGGGGGAGGGAGGACGAGCGTCTCGAGCAACTCACTTAGATTAGGCAGTTCACTAACCCTACGCAGGACCGGATAAAGGGGTGTTGGTGGGTATTGCTATAGTAAATGTCAATAAAGCAGTGCACCCCTCCAAGCCGTCCATCCCTAATGAGCGGTTGGCCCTTTCTCTCGACGTCTCGATGTGCGCACCTTCACTCCGCTGCTTCCCCCGGGCTTTCCCTGCTCTTCGCCGTTCCCTTAAGCGGTGATGTGGTTTTGGAGCGATTCCTGGCTTTCGTTGTCGCTCAGGATGCGCCCGAGAAGCAATCGAACTTCCTTCGATCGCCCGGAGGGCATGCACGTGTAGAAAGCGACTGCCACGTAATGCTGGACCTCAACCGCGAGCTTGTTGTCCGCCATCTTTCCCTCGTTGGACAGCTCCCGAAGCTTGCTCATGACGAGGAACTGCTTCCAAGAATGAAGATTTTAGCTCTTAACGGGCGTCCCTTGCCGTC
The DNA here is from genome assembly GCA_027596035.1 of Thoreauomyces humboldtii. Lineage (NCBI taxonomy): Eukaryota > Fungi > Chytridiomycota > Chytridiomycetes > Spizellomycetales > Powellomycetaceae > Thoreauomyces > Thoreauomyces humboldtii. The sequence goes on from JADGJA010000204.1 coordinate 25,526, forward strand.
CAGCTGCGGCTTTTGCACTACGACCTGCGTTTCTTTTCCGGCCACTTGGCAGGTTGGGCACCTCGCGGTCGGAGGTCCGTCATTGGGAAAATATATAGTTGTTCCCTGCGCTGTTCTGGCCTTGTTTCTGCTGTGAACACCACAACTGGAGGCAGTGATGCTCGGCCCCGTCCCTGCGATGGAGGCGGGGGGAACTCGACATCAACACTTTCGTGTTTGGATACAGTGGTGCGACTGCTTGCAGCGAGAGCGTGAGGTGGGCTGAAAAGACCGCGTTCGTCGTCGCCCTCGTCAAATGTATGTTGGGGTCGGCCGAGCACGACCCGCGGTGCTGACGGGGCGAAGTGAACATCCGCGGTGTCGCTCAACAGGTGGCTGGTCCGCCGCAGCCTACTACTCCGAGCCCTACGAGAGCTAGTGGCAGACGTCAAAAGGTTCCTGCGCCCACGGTGCAGCCTGAAAGGTCCAAGTCGGAATTTTTTTTATGACACAGCTGCAGCATTCAAAGCCTTCAAGGTAATTCCTGGGCAAACAAATACTACAATGTCTACGTTTCCAGTGGCAGTAACAATTACCCACTGCCTGCCGCGAAGGTCTTGCCGAACAGAAGGAGCTGCACTTGATCATATCCAGACAAGACAGCGGCTCCAGCCACGCTTCTCAAAACGTTGGCGCCGGCCCCCTTGAACAAGGACCTCGAGCCCTCCTTTGCGACAATGTCCCTGAAGGCGTGAAGGGAGGATGCGTATTTGACCTTCTCGCCAGACCTAGATGGGTACAGCGAGCGGCTGCATCAGAAATGGAAAAGCTGGCTGGCCATATCAAAAGCCGAAAGATCACTCACGTCATCATCATGCGTCTCCGGACGGTATCGATCGGATATGCGGCGATGGACGCGAACGTCGTGACGCCCCAACCCAGGATGAACGATGAGACAAAAGAGTCCTTAAGGGAGCCTGTAAGGAGCACCGGCTTGAGCGAGTCATAGAGACCGAAATAGAGGCCGCGGTAGATGATGATCCCAGCGATCGAGATGGTGAAGCCGCGGTAAAGGCCGGGGATGCCGTCGGTCGCGAGCGTCTTGCGGTACACGTCAATGAGGCCTGTGAACTGACGCTGACCTCCGGCTTTGGCTGATTTCGCATCGCTTCCGAGTCGAGTGCTGGGAGCATAAATGCGTGTGGTGAGTTCAAGGAAACGAGAGGGAAAACGAGTCGATCTGCTATTACCGAGCATAATCAAGCGAGTACACAAACAGCGAGCTGCTCGCTCCCGCCATGGCTCCGCTTGCCAAGTTCGCAGCCAGCCACTTGCCGTAGTTGCCCTCCTTCTTGACGGCGAACATTGCCTTGAAATAGTCTTTGAAGGCAAAGTTCAGGGCTTGGGTAGGAAAGTATCGCAAGACGTTCGTCCCGTTGCCACGCCAGAGAGCGGCGGTGCCTTCCTCGCGGACGACGCGTGTGAAGCAGTCGCCGATGCCGGTGTAGCGAGTGCCGAGTCGCCCGCTTTTCAAGAGCTCGTCTTGATTCTGGAGCAGGAGCTTGACTCGTTCGATAGGGGCGGCCGCTGTCTTTGCGACCGAGGCGGTCACGCCGCCCATGAGGAAGTCAGTGAGGAAAGTCTTCTCGGTCGGCATTGAGTGATGAGGTAAATGATTTTTCACTGATGTATAGACGATGTTAGAGTTCTGTATGCCAGGGTGTGGGTCGCCAGTTGCCGTTCTTTTATAATGTTGCTGCTGTCGGAGAAATTCGGAACGCGGTACACAGCAAGACCTCCCTGTCACATTGCTACTTGTAAGAGCAAGACGCTTGAGGCTAGAAAACTGCGTGAGTTGCAATAGCACGTACTTGCTGGGCATGGGGCATGTGGTTTGTTTGTACGGATCGGATGAGGGTGCTCCCGGGACGACGTCTAATTGGGCAGCTGGGTCGTGAGTCACCGGGCGGCGGCTGCGGGAGGAACCGGCAAATCAGACTCGACCCTCCTACTCGACTCGTGGGCTACTTGCATTTTCGTGGGACATACATCTGACGAAGCCCCCATCGCGCCATCCTGTCTCATTGCTTGGCTGCAGCCACCCAGCAGCTGCGTCATACTTCATACTCTATTGTCACCACAAGGGAGGGTCTGTGATTTCCTGCACGGGGGGAAATCCAGGTTCGAAAGATATGACCAGGAACCTTCTAAAGCTGGAACATTTGGGCCCCTTCCAAAGAGAGATCATACATGTAACGTGACGCTAAAGTGCGGTAGGCGTACTGTTCGTGGATTCGCGAAGCATAGATATACAGCGATTGAAAAGCGGAGGACTCGTCTTCGCGCCTCGGACAGGGTTGCCATAACTTCCTTTCTCGCCGCCATCGCGGCTCGAACTCAGTTTGGGGCTCACTTCGTGGCCATCAACTTGCCAGATGCATTCACCGGACTTGCGTGCCCCATGGCACCTGCCTACACGCAGAGTATCTCCGGACTCCATACGCAGACCACCGTCTGGCAACTTGCGCTTTGCTTCTCCGATTGCGTATCGCGGCCCCTTCAAATCCACAAAACAACCTTACGAGCATGTCGGCCGCATGTCCTCAGGGAAGATAGGGGTAAACAGTCCTGGCGCCAGTGTTTCGGGAGTTAACGCGGTTTCTCGGCATGAGACCCGGCATGCAAAGTGAAGGCTGCCTGTTTCTCAACGTTTACGCGCCCGCCTCACCTACGTTACCTCCACCCGGCTGTGTCTTTATTTACGAAGGAGAACTGCAGAGTGGAGACGTTCCCTCCCATTGTTAGTACGGCTGCTACGCAGCTCCCGACGCGGATTCTACCGTCTTACAGATGAACTACCGAGCCGGCGCCATCGGCTTCCTAACTCACCCGGCACTTGCGGCCGCCGATGGATCCCTCGGCAACTATGGTTTCTTGGATCACCAGCGGGCTCTTAAAGGGGTCACGGCCAACATCGCTCAGTTCCGAGGTGATTCCGCCAAATTGGACATTTGTGGAGAATCGGCAGGTGGCGATTCGGTGTTCGCCCACATATGGTCGCTCCTTTCAGTGCCGGTCTCTTCGATTCTGCCATTGTGGAAAGCAGACAGGCATTAGGGATGGACTCGACATCGAACTTCAGCGTGTCTACGATGGCGGAGAAGCTCCTGATCAAGTTGCGCGCGCTGTTGCCTTTCCGCACGACGCCGAAGCTCGGGAATCAGACCGTCGGCAGGGAGCGGGGCCGGTCCTAGTCCATTCCGATCGTGTTGAACCTCGACTATCGCTTCTCAAGGTGCATGTCGTTCACGAACTTCGATCCTCCTGGCGGATCGTTCTTCGGCACGATCCATGACTGAGGGATAACTTGCCAGCGGCGGAAGCCAAGGAAGTAGAAGACAACGCAACCCCGGGCTACTTCCCAAGCAGGGCTACCGCAACCGGACTTGACCCGCACACTTTGGGAGCTATCGAAAAAGCCTGATGCCGCCACTTTGGAGAATGGGGCTTTGTCGAGGAGTCCGCTTATCGCGAAAGAGCTCCATTTCGAGGAATCCGCCCAAGAGCCGGATTTACGTTAATCGAGTCCGACGAGCGGTGTTGTCGTCCGTTGTAGTTGCCGGAAGATGAGAAAGCCATATGCAATGCGCAGAGTCCCTTCGAGACTCGGTCTTGTCGCAGCGGTTATTAGGAGTCCGCCGCCTGTTGTTAGCTTCTGAAAGCTGGAACCAACTCTGATCGTCATACTGCCCACCGTCGGCGCGATCTCAAAATTGATTCCGAACATCGATAATCCGGATTTGCTTTTTCAAGACATGACGACGGAGCAAAAAATCTTTGAATTCTTCGGTTAAGAGCGTGAGGGGAAAAAGATCTCCCGCCGTACAGGGAGAAGAGCTTTACAGAGAAGGATCAACTCTTGTTCAGACGGCACAAAGTCACCGACCGGCGGTAGGCGACTCTTTGGTGCCAGATCAAACTTTATGAGGGCAAAGCTATTGGTCGCTGTTACAGGCTCCATTGCGAGCTCAACGATCAGATGGGAAGAGTCAGAACACATCTTCAAAAGACAGGTGCAATCACCAACATCCACCGAAGACTCCTGGTTGCGGTGAGAACATGTCTTACCCCAGCACGCCATGTTAGGCGCGCAGTCTGAGATCGGAAATATTTCAGCAAGAGATGACAAGAAGGGGTCGAAGACAACAGCTCACGTACTTGGGGGCACGACAGGTTCGCGAGCCTCGATCTCGACCCCGCCACATGCGCCGGGCCCCCGATAACCGCCGGGGCACCCAACGTCCTCGGAAGGTTCACGAGCAACGATGGGAGCTGCGAGAGCGAGGGAGGCCATGTAGAGAGTAAGTCCAATGGAGAGCTTCACGTTTGTGTAGATGCGGAGCGATGATGATGTGATGCATGGACGGCTACAGAATCGGGCCCGTGGTCATATATACCCTTCCTGGATGCCAGGACAGGTACAGGTAGCCGTAACTTCCTGCGGCGCCATGGCGGCAGACCGGAAGATTCTTCGAACGTCGAATGTTAACCAGGAATGGCCAGAACACGAGGGTGGCTGGACGTAATGAAGTACTGTAGTCGCGAACACCAGGCTTCAGGGAAACGGTCGAATCTACTCTACAGTACCTCTTTGAGCTTGAGACAGAGAAAAGAAAGCGGTCTGAACTATTGAATATGACTCATTGACCTATTGTTGCCGATCAAACATGAAGAAAGTCTGCCCACCGTATACAGTACACGGGTATATCCGTGGATACAGCCGCATTGTACAACGTCCCCCATGGCCCATGGACCGTTAAAAAGAGGGAAAGTTTTGATCGACATTTCGTGCCGCTAGCGAACCGGGCTATAAAGCCTAGGAGAGTTGTTTGTGTCCATATATCGTACGAGACAGAGAGCGGCCACCGTTCAATCCTAGCAGCTCTGTATTCCAGCCCCACCGCTCAAGCATTGACAGCGAATGGGCCCGAACCCAGGGAAGCGTCGTTTGGTCTGCCGAAATCATGCCTTTCGCTCCGGGAG
>JADGJA010000205.1:0-24126 GCA_027596035.1 Thoreauomyces humboldtii
GGGGAGGATGGCCCACTCAGTTCCTCCTTTTCTTTCTCTCAGAGCAAACCTATCCCTGCAGCACATGCGACAAGCCCGGCCGTCATCATCGCCCCGATGACCGATTCCATACCATTCCAGGCTGTCCGTCCAGCGCCCGAGCACACCCCATACACGCACACGCATTGGGACGGGAGAGCCGTCGGCGTGATCTCGTCAGTGTGGTGATCCCGTCACCGTGACGTCGATGGTTGCGACCGCCTCGTCGGGCGGGATGGTGGTCGTGGTGCCTGCCAGGGTTGTGGTCGTGGTGGCAGCCGAGGTGACGGTGTTCGAGGTCGAGGGTCGAGGTCGAGGTCGAGGTCGAGGGAGGCCGAGATGGCCACAGAGGCAGAGGCAGATGTAGATGTAGTAGGGATGTAGTAGGGATGGTGTTTACCGGGTCGTGAAAGCAGAGTCCTTCGGCATACGTGACTTAGGCCATCACAGGGGCCAAACATGTCTGCCCGTACCTGAGCACAGCATGACCGGAGGAGAACACAGACAACCAGCAAAATCCAGGTCATTGCCAGTCAGGTGTGAATTTGGATCGACAAGGACGGAAGTACCAACGCCCAGGGCGTTCTTGAATGCTTCTATATAAACCACTCCGATCTGGACTCCGATCTTAGGCAAACGCTGTCGGTCCGTGAAATATCCTTCTGTGGTCTGTTCATAGAACCTGCTAGCGGAGAACCACCGGGGCGGCCCCCTGGATCTTTGGATTCCTTTGCGAGCGCCGAGGGTTTGTCGGCCTGCAGGTTTGTTTTCTGTGGTCTAATTGTAGACTTTCTAGCGCAGATCCTTGGGCTCTTTCGTGCCTCGAGAAGCCCGTTCCCGAAACAAATTCTCATCACTGCATCATATGCCTCAGTGGAGTTTAAAGGCGTACCTATTGATGGATATATGAATGTCCTGGACTTCGAGCCGAGAGGGACGGGTATGAAATGCACCTAGCAAGATACAAAGACAGGGACTCGTTAGATCGACGGAAACCCACAACAACCGTCCAGATATACACCGTCGATTCAGTCCAGCGTAGTAGGGGGGGTAGTCCACGCTGGATATGGACTACCCCCCCTAATACGTGGTGACAACCGAAAGAACACAGCCCTAGCCCAAAACCCGAGCTGCCAGCACAAGAGTTTCATTCGTTACTCTCCTCATCATGCCGCCCCTGCAGTAGCTGCCGGTAGAAAGGCACGGCTCCGATCTCGTGCTGAAGTGACGTGGCGTAGTTCACCCATGCTGCTACGTTCTTGAAGTATGTTCGCCGTGCCGACGTCTCCATCAGATCGAACGATACGCTCCGTTTCATGACCACGTAGGCGTCAGCGGGGAGGGGGGCATTTTGCGCACAACGTCGGAGGTACGTGTCTGGAAAGTGAGTATGAACGAAGAAGGCCTTTGCGAGGTGAATCGCAAAAATCACAGTCTAGGGAACATTGATAAAAATTGTTACGTGAGTATTGATCTCCCTTTTCCTTTCGCCTGCGCACATGGAACCTACTTCTTGAGGCCCGCCGGCCAACCGTGCATTCACGAGGGCCATCGTCAGGCTTTCCGCAAACAACTGACCGTGGACTTCGTCGATCATGTCTTCGCCATTGCGTCTCTTGGCCTGATCGGGTAGCGCACAAATGAAGAAAGACATGAGCGTAGAGCGGTGCGTCCCCTTCTGCCCGCCGTCAGACCACTCACCTCCATTTGTGCGACGATGAGGTTCTTCACAACGCGAGACCGTTTGGGACGGCGATTTCTGAAAACCCGGAGCTGACCGTCTGTCACAGCCGAGAATTGTGCACCTTGGGCCACAATGACTTTGTCTTTGCGAGACCCTTTCCTGAGAGCCGAAGGGGGGTGCAGTACCATCAGCTCAAGGAGAAAAAAAAAAAAACTAAAGAAATTTCACAGAGTTGGGATACTGGGATTATACATACACAAGTTTGATTTCGTACTCGGAATCATTAGCACCTGGAAGAGTTGGGTCGCAACAATAAAGCATGACGTCCTCGACAAGAATACAGAGGAGTTCTTGAGAGGCCAACTCGGGCTTTGTCTCTTCTTCTTCTGAATCACTCGGCACGCTGCCCGACGAGGCGCCGAGTGATGCGTCATAAGTATGTCTTGCAACTTCCCTTAGAGTCCGATAGAAAGGTGCCGCATCGGTGCGAAAGAGAGGATGGCTTCTATGGAACCCAAAAACATCGTCGCCGCCCAGCTGAAAAAACTGGGGAGGACACTCGGTCACGGGCAAGTGCCCCTGAGGGATGGTGAACTTGACGTCCAGGTTGCGATCCACTTTGACATGGAACGCGTTGAGTGTCTCCTTCGTCGAGTTGGATGCAGGGTGTATGGACCGGGTGCCTGTCTGAGGGTTGTTTTGGACCAACTCAGGCAAGGAGGGACCGTTCACGAAGTCGGACGGGTCGCAAGCAGGGAGCGTGTAGTCGGATTGGTGAGACATTTGAAAGATAGGCGCGGGTTCGGAGTACCGGTAGTAGGGAGAAGAGGTGGGGTGGGGTCAAAGGCACAGTAGTGCATGACAGGTACGTACAGGTGCAGAAGAAACAAAGAGAAGTGTGAGGAGTGTGAGGAGGCGACGTACTACTGATAAATGTTGGGCTGGCGCGAAGGAGTGAAAGTTCTGAGAGTAAGACAAAATCGGATTCCTATTACCGTAAACAAAATGGTCGTACACCCCCCTTCAACCGAGTCGACGAGAAAATTACACCAGAGAAAGCTAATTGAAGCGTCCTTTTGGACAGCTAAATTTCTCGTCGCCTCAAGTTGAAGGGGGGGTGTACGACCATTTTGTTTACGGTACCGCTTGGGACGGCACGCGATGATGGAATCCCCAAGGAGACAGATGAAGAGGGAAAACGTCCACACCGTCAACATGTTTGTTGTAGTAACGCCAAAAAAGAAAAAAAAAGAAAGGAAGCCCAGAAAAGAAAACAGAAGGCATTGGCAGAGAGCAGCAGAGAGAAAGTGGAGGACGATCATCGCGATCACGAAGCATGGGGGAGTTTTCAATCTTATGTTCACTCAAAGTCGGAGAGTCCTTCATCGCCCCAACCGCCTCCAGCCTACATTCCGACAACGCAAAGGGAGAGATGTGGACATATCATGAGCATCGAATGAAAAATCGTGGGCAGCGTTTCTCGAAAACGGCCACTTACCGTATCGTCTGTGACGACTTCGAGCATGGCCAGCCGAGAACTGGTAGGCGTCAGTATCGGAGGGTCCTTCAAGATCTCGGAACTGGCGGGCACGATTACGGCCAGGTCTCCGATGGGCAAGGGCTTTGGTGGCGGAATGGCCGGTTCCATATCCTTGAAGTAGTCTTCCACGGGTGATGGCGGTATCGGCTCCGTCTGTTGCAGTTGCGGCGCAGCGTAAGGGATGATCGCCGGGGAAGTCGCGACCGTTACGACGGAAGTCAATGAATGACCAGGTGTTTCCGCTGTATGCTGATGGCTGTCGCCGTCGAAGGCGATGGGAGACGGTATCACGACAGCTGCGGCGCTCGTTTGTTTTTTGCGTTCTCTCTTTTCCCGCATGGCGGCTTCGCGCGCTTCTCGTTTGAGTCTCAGCTTCTCCTTCTTGGCCTCGCGATCGGCTTCCGATTCTTCTTCGGGTTTCGGCACGTCGGGAATGGAGGGGACATCGGTCGAGCTTGGCCCCACGCTCTCCAAGGAGGACGATTGCGAGGTCAAGAACGGATGGTTTTTTGCCAAATCGGCCGAAGACGCCTCACGAGGCTGCTGCAAAGGAGTTCCGTCCCGAACGTCGTCCTCCGGCCATTGATCGTCGTCCCAGGTATCAATCGGGGCCGGGTCATCCGCTGCCGAAACAGTGGCAGGAGATGTAGTTGGACTGTGCAGAGATGCTGGTGCTCGTGGTGGTTGCGCGGTGAAACGTTGAGGAGACGCGGCGCTTGGTGCCGGGTATGTCGACGCGCGAGAGGGCTGAGAAGGGATAGCAGCTCGTGGGCCCGTCCGTGGAAATACCGTGCGGTTGCGGACAAGCCGGTCGTAGACTTTTCGGAGTTTGCTAGCTACGCTCGTCTCGTCACGTTTTCGTGCGATCGTAGGAGCGCGGTCCATCGCGGCCGAGATGATGCTGATCACCTCCACGACGGTCTGCGATATTTTTTGTCGTACATCGCTTCACAATCAAACAGTCAGATGGGCAAGACTGCATGCTTAAGTGCTGATAAGCGCCGAATCAAAGACATACCGATTCTCGTCCTTGACGAAAGGAGTGCCAAGGTCAATGGTCCGCGCTAGCCAGTGAATTGCGGCGGATTCCAATGGTAATGAAGTGTCCCCGACAAGTCTGTGACAGAAGAAGTCGGTCTTCATCGGGGGTGGGAGCGCTTTCAGCAGGAGATGGAATGACTTGACTATACTTGTGGTAAGTATTCGCACGTCGCTGGATGCCTGCATTCGTTCCAATTAGGACCATTAGGCGAAAATTTCAGCATCGATGCCCTCCCATAAGAACCGGCGCACCTTATTGGTACCCTCAGCAATGCACATGCGCTTCCAAAGCGAAACCATTGCGTCCAAAACCATCCACATTTGATCGGGAGTGATGCTGTCCTGCACACACACCGACAAGGTGTGTGGAATCAAGACGTTTTCCACCAAGATGGATGGCGTATAACGCTGCTGCTCGCCCCCATCCACTGTGCCTGCCCCGGAAGGCAGCTTCTCGGAACCCGCAAGAGCGATGGCAACGCTGTGTCGTTTCGCGCGCGTTGGGGATGCGGATGACTCTCTGTTTTCACTCCAATCAGCGGCCCCTGAAACGAGCCCGATGCTGACGTTGCGCGTGGGAACCGGTCTGGCGGAGTCCGAAGGCGGGAGCTTTGTCGGAGATGTCGAAAGCTTCTTCCGCACGGCCCGTGGAATCTCTGCTTGCACGAGTGCGCCGGAACCGCGGCCGTCGCTAGAAGGCGATTTTCCGCCGAGTGGAGGACGAGTGGTTGCATCGTCCGCCATCGAATGCTCGTCACCACTGGCGGAGCCCGCACGAACCGGTGGTGCGGGTTTCTCTGTCGGCTTATCTAAGCAAAGCCGCGCGGTCGCGTCCGTAAGAGCGCATAGGGACAGCAAGTAGATGGAATCATCCACATCCTCCAGTCCCACGGTTAGCTCCGGTATTATCAGGCTGGTCAGTAGAGTCGAGTCCCAGTGAAGGAGCTCGGCAAAGTAACTACAAAAGCAATGAGTATATGGCTGTGAGTTTACCATGTTCTAACACTCACCAGTTGAAGAGGGACAGCATGAGCAGTCGCGTGTTGTAGGTGCGTAGTCGAAGAGTGGACTCGATAAATGGCAAAACATATTCATCGTAACTCTCTGTGGACAAAATCCCCCGATCTCCGTTCCGAGGGGTGAAGAGGTGCTCAAAGAACGGTTCGGCTCCAGGCTCAGAGGCAAACTCGGCCGTCAAAACCAGGGGTAGTACGTATGTCTCCAGTGTCGGCACCGACAATGACCGCAGCTCGTCGGGTAACTGTCTGCCCAGCAAACCGTAAGTTTGTCATGCGTGCAAGATGGACCCGTTCTCAGAGAAAACGACTTACTGAAATCGAAGTCGCTTAATTTCGGGGTGTACGCCCCGAACTTCTTTCAAGAAGTTTTCCACGACGTTAATCAGAACATTGTTTGAGAACCATGGGGCGCGCAGGACGTCAACGACACGAAGTCTGGTTTCTGGGGAGGCAGTGCTCAAGTTGTCGGCAAGGACTTGCAGCTCGAACCAGTCGAAACCGTTTGACAAATGCGAGCCAGTTGTCGATGCCTCCAGAAATCGTTTTATGCAATGCGTGATGAGCTTGCCCAAGGCAAAAGCGTCGCGGGAATCTGGCTGCGTACCCTCGTCCGCCGGACCCGCATCTTCCGGTGGAATCGCCTCGGGTGAGAGATACTGATGCATCTTTGGAAGCAGCTCCGTGACGGATTCGTCGAAATCGGTTACGAACTCCATTCCACCTAGCACCCATCGGCGGTCTGCGAGGCGGCGAGTGAGCAAAGGTTGGGCATCTTTTTCACGAAACATCGTGTTACCGTTGTCCGTGACGAAGATCGATGACAGCTGCAGATTGTTGTGCGATAGCTCTTCGTTGTGAAGGAAGTCCATAGTTTTCTGCACCAGATGTCTCAACACCTGGACTGTCACCGCATGTATCAAGCTATTTGAGGTGCTCCACCTACAATCACGTTGAATAGTCCCATGCAGATCTCCTCGGCGGGCAGAGTGGCCAGCACCTCTGCCAACGGCGTTACGGGTTCCGTGACAATGCACACTCCCTTGTCGTCCGCCTGCGCTTTGATGAACTTTATAATTCCAGGATGTCGGATCGTTTTCAAGCGCTAGGCTCGCACGTTGCAGTCAGTGACACGCAACCTTTCATCAAGCGACTTGACATCCTCACCTGCACAGCCTTTCCGAGGATCTTGGCATTGTCGACCGCTCCGGCGTCTTGAGCACTCGGACTCTTGTACGAGAAGACTGTGACTGGCGAGTTGTTTGCCTTCGTGGCCGCTCGTTGCACCGTGAACGCAGAAGCTCCCTTCTGGTCCCAGGTGGTTTGCACGGTGTACCCTGCGGTGAGCTTGCTTTCGGTGGCTCCCATGGCAGCAGGCGGTTCCGCAAACGGTTGGATGGATTTCCTGCAAGCTGGTTCTGTGACAGGCCAGGAACTACCGCTCAGATGAAGCTCGGCACCGGTGCTTGAGGAAAGTGTTGCTCGGTTTGGTTGAGTTGGTGGAGAGTTCTGGAGATCGGAATGGCAGTTCGGTCGCGTCCCACGCATTTCTGGGCGCGTTCAAAAGTCGACGACAGTTGACGACGGTGGCACGCACACACACACACGCAAGAACCATTACAGCACAAAGGAACCCAGCTGAGCAGTTGCCTCACAGGGGAACGGGAGGGACGACGATACGACCAGCGATTGTCTCATCGAAAGGGACAGGCTTCCATACTACAGAACGAGAGAAACGTTGTACAGAACAGGCATGGCGAGCGGCACCACCACCGAACACCTCGCGCAACAGGCTCGACTGGCTTCCCTCCACCTCCAGTCGGCCACTCCAGCTCAGAAGAGCGCTGCCCTGCACCGCATTCATGACCTCCTCGCAGAACGCAGAGATGCCGTCCTGGAGGCCAATCGGAAGGATCTGGCGGTGTGTCCCTTCCGCGTGGCAATGACGGTTCCTTGGTCGTTTCTCATACCTCCTGTGGCTCCAGATAGCAGAGAAGGAGGTGGCTGCGGGACGGCTCTCCAACGCTTTATACAAACGTCTCGATCTGTCGACAGGCGACAAGTATGCATCGCTTCTCCAGGGGGTTCTGGATGTGGACAAACTGGACGATCCTACGGGTCAGATATCTCTCGCTCGACGACTTGATGAAGGACTGGACCTGTATCGCGTCAGTTGTCCCGTCGGCGTCCTCCTGATCATCTTTGAAGCCCGTCCCGAAGTGGTCGTGCAGATATCCTGTTTAGCCCTCAAATCCAGCAATGCCGTGATATTGAAAGGAGGGAAGGAGGCCGCGTCTTGCAATCAGGCCCTGTTCGAGGTCATTCAGGAAGCACTGGCATCGCTAGGCTCGGAATCGGGACATCATGATCAAGCTGGGAGCATTCCGAAAACGGCGGTGCAGCTTGTCAGCTCTCGGGACGAGATCGCTACGCTACTGAATATGGATAAGTATATCGACTTGGTCATTCCAAGAGGGTCCAAGCAATTGGTGCAGTACGTGCAAGGCGCAACAAGGTGAGCCAAAAGAAACATTGCAACGTTTACCAAGAACCGTTATCTCACTCACTATCGCAGAATACCCGTTTTGGGTCACGCGGACGGTCTCTGCTCGGTCTACATTGACGCGACAGCTCAGGCAGAGAAGGCGACCGACATCGTGGTCGACTCGAAAACAAACTACCCGGCGGCATGCAACAGTGTCGAGACCCTTCTGATTCACACGGGGGCCCTGCCTCTCCTTCCCCGCATTGCTGCGGCACTGTTCGAAAAGCAGGTCCACCTTCGAGTCGACGATCAGGCCCTTGCTGCGCTTTCCTCCGCATTCCCGGCACCCCATCCCAACATCACCTCATCGACACCTGCAGACTACGACACAGAGTTCCTCGAACTCGTCCTGGCGGTCAAAACCGTGTCATCCCTTGCATCCGCCATACAGCACATCAACGCCCACGGGTCTCACCATACGGACGTGATCGTCACAGAGACGCCCGCCAGCGCTGAGACCTTCATGGCCCGCGTCGACGCGGCCGGTGTTTATCACAATGCTTCGAGCCGTTTTGCAGACGGATTCCGGTATGGGTTTGGGGCGGAGATCGGCGTCTCGACCAACAAGACGCATGCGAGAGGACCCGTCGGGTTGGAGGGACTGGTCATCTACAAGTATCGGCTTTATGGAACGGGACAGACGGCAGGTGCTTACGGTGGGGACAACGGAAAGGCGTACCTGCACGAGAACATCGAGATCACAAAGGATGTGAAGGATCGATTTCGTAGCTGAGCGCCACTTTATAGCATAGCGGCGCAGATTGCAGCGACCATTTTTAATTGCCAGTTGGCATGCGCAAATACAATACAGTGACGGGAGATTTGCAATTCGATTAGTGTTCTTGATTTGCTCCCGATTCAAATCCTGAAATTTCAATCTACATGCGGCTTAAAAGCCGTTCCTCCTGCCGACGTATATCCCTCTTCATTCTCTTCCTTCCTGAATCATCTGCTCAAGTTCTTCCTGCTCTTGAGGCCGCGCCTTCGGATCGCAGGCGAAGTGGAGCTGTCTGGGATCGAAGTCGAAGGGCTCCGACGACGAGAAATCTTTGAAGAAAAGAGCGGGTTAACGGAAAGGATGATTCGAAATGGACTTGTGGTGCGTACACGTTTGCGCTTGCGATACACAGACAAGGGAAGGTCGTCTTCGGAGCCGCTTCCATGTACTGGCGTGATAGCCGTCGGATTCGTGATCAACGGTCGGATCTAGGCGATATGTTTGGATCAGTGGTCCCAAGCATTCGGTCGTCACTCTGTTTTCGAACTCACGTTTTGAAATATCGGGAATGGGCGTATGGGAAGGGGTTGTTCGTGACCCGTGGAGGATGACTGCCATCAGAATCGGAGATCAGTTCGAGAGCTTCCCGAACAAGAGATGCCCTACTTCAATTTGCCCGACCTTGAACGACCGCGCCGCGCGAATGCTCTCCTGTCCGATCTCGATCCTTTGCTTGAGCAATTCCATGTCCTTGATGAGATTGGAGGCGTAGTCTTGACCGGTTAGGATATCCTTAACCAACGTGAACCACCCAAAGTCGGCAGCCGACCGCGGTCCTGTGAACAGGGGTCCCATACTAATGTGCACCAATGGGTATCCGGGTTTCCGGCAGAACACCGTGGAGTCACTGGTCAACCACTCGTCAAGAAGCTCTGCGCGTGCGCCGACTGACATCTGCTGGGAGAACCGGGGCTCGGTGAACCACTGCCGGGAAAGCCTGAAGAATTCGTTCAGGGTAAGGGGCCGATCCCCCGCATGATGACGTTGCCAAAGTATGGTAGCGAACACGAGACGGTCGCGTTTGGCGTGGCTTGCAGGATTGATGTCGCTGCTGGTGAGGTTGAAAGCAGCCGTGTAGCATGGCGGCAGGCTGACGTTTGCTCGGTTGTGATTGCCGTTCATGTTTTCGATGGTGCTGAGACGAAGGCCCGGCGTTGGCCTACGATGACCGACGAGGCAAGGGCAAGACGAGCATCGTGCGTGCGTGCTTCGGTTCGCCCTCATGAGCCTAGTCAAAGCACCTTCTGAGAAGGCGCCGCCGTTCCACTTCCTACAAACACGATTGACAGCGTTTGACAGCGCCGCCCACCATACCACAAGATAGCGGGTACATCAGAGCTCCTCAAGGAGATGGCCGGAGGAAGCCTGCTCTTCCCAGCTTGGCTTTGTTGCAGCAAAGATGCCGCCATCACACAAGAAGGCTCGGAAGGCTCGGAAGCACCCCTCTGCCAAAGTCATCGGTATCGACGCTGGCTCGCATGGAACGGCGGTCGCCTGGGGTACATAGGAAAGTTTCTATGTCTGGGATTTACCGTGCAGCTAACGTGTCTCGGCTCCTCCACTTGCAACGTAGCCGTGATAGGAGACCCGTCCCACGCACATCAACGCGTCAAACTCCCGGGACAGCTGGAAAACAGGGGAAAAGCTCGCACGGCCATCCTGTACACGAGCGCCGCGGCAGACGCAAAACCCATCGAGTTTGGAGACCGGGCGTGTGATCCAACGTTGCTGGAGCATCACCGACAAAAAAATCCCCATCAGTGTTTGGCGGATAATCCGAAACTCAGGGTCTATCAAGAAACACCCTGGGAAACGAGCAAAACTCCCGAGACCGTTCTTGCCGATGTCCTGCAGGAGAGTTTGAATTGTGGGTCCTTCCCGAGTCCGGCAAAGACTGACTCTGGACTTGGACTGAATTGGGACTTGACATTGTTCGCAAGGTGTCCGCCTGGACATTGAAAAGGAGTTTTCGCACAGCTGGCATCGAGATCATTACTACATTGTCATGTCGGTACCAGCGATGGCTGGTAAGTAGCATTACACACAAGAAGAATTACATACCTCTGTCTCAAAACAGTTCTTTAGATCCAAACCACGAACGACGCATGCGCCGCGTGCTTCAAAACATCGACCTCCCGCACAAACACAACATCTCTTTCATTCCGGAACCGGTGGCGGTGGCTTTGGACCTTCTCAACGCACGTAGGAATCTCCCGGATGGCACCGTGACGATCCACGATATGGGAGGTGGCACGACGGATGTGATCTCGATGGATCTGGTTATGGCTGACGACGGAAAGTGGAGAGCGGATGAGGCAAGCTTTTTACTCACATTCTTGACTATTGTTTTGCGCTGAGGCACTGATGTTACGATAGTGGGATCCACCGATCGGTTACGTCGGAGGAGGCTTGCTCATCGATGAGGACATCGAAAAAGCTTTAAACACAATGCTTTCGATGTCCACGGCGACAGAGCGGGCTCACATAATCGCAACGTGTAAGCCAATACCCGGATCGCGGTGTATCACGCAACGGCGCAAATTAACATCCGTTATATCCCGCACTGTCTGTCGAAACCATGTAGTCCGCAACAGCTGGCCACGATTCAAACTCTGCTTTGACGGCCTCCAAGACCTGCGAATCCCCAACACGAACGTCACCATCCCCTGTACGACGGTAGCAGCCGCCTTCGACAAGGCCGTGCGTCGAAGCATCGACGTTGGGAAAAAATCGTTCTCAACCTTCCAATGTCTCGCCGGAGCACTCGCACAGAGCCATTACGTCCAGAAGCTGTTTTTCGAGGCATTCGAACCGACAAGATTTGCAAAGTGGAAGAGGAAGGCGGGAGAGCGAGGAATTTGGGATCCGTTGCTTTTAAATCAGACAGTTTTGCTTTGCAGTGAGCCTGAGAATGCAGTCAGTTAAGTGTTTGCGTCATTTGCTCTCGTTGTGCCGGTATAAGGGGAATGAAATTCTGACGCGCCCTCTACACTTCCTGCGCATAGTCAAAGGCGCACTCATTTACGGTCAGAACCCAAACCTCATCGGCCGTCGGTGCCTGCAACGCTCTTACGGCATTATGGCATCCTATCCCGTCGACGATATGCGTCTCGCACTCGGTGCCGACCCGGTCACCCGTTATCACTATCGTCTAGCCTCCCACGTGTTCTCCAACTACACGAATGGCATCGAACGCGTCATGGCCTTCAAGCCTCTTCCCCTTCCCGACATGGGTCGACACACGCGAAGCGTGGAAACGGGCGTGTGGTACGATGTGGACAAACTGTTACCGGCAGCGGTAGATATTCACGCTCAGGAAGTCGTGTATTTTTTGGCTACCTGCGAGCTGCCCATAACGGAACTCTGTCATTACGCCGATCTGCCAGACCTCAAGGAGTGCACTTTCCACAGGTTCAAGGGCGTCGGATCGGTCACGGAGAAAATGAAGATCAGGTTCAGGTTCGGAGTGTCGGGTGTCGAAGTGCAAGCCGGAAGGGATGTCGACAAGGCGCCAATCGAGTTGTATGAAGTACTCGACGGCACCTGAAGCCATCAGTATAGTTCCCTCCAGAACTCCATACGCTATTGCACATCGGTTCATAAGACTGGCATTTGCTAATTGAGTACTACCCTATCGAAGTGTTCAGGATACCCAATGCACTTTAATGAATCAACGCTGAGCGCATCGTATGCGCGCATAGGTGTAAGCTAAATCTGAATAAATGCCCCACCTCGTGCAACACACATAGGACGCCCCTTCCCGGTCCACATATCCATCCTCTTTCTCAACCAATACCTCTGGCGTTGGCGGCTTATCATCGTAGTAAACCCGTCGCTTCATTTGAATGAACGGTAGATTCTTGATGGCAGGCGGCAGGACATCCCAGTTCGGTGGATACATGCGCAGCTTGACGCGTCGAGCTGCCATGCGAAGCGAGAGGGCTATGGTTGCGGTAACAAGTTCACGAAGCGCGAAATCATGAGATTCGTTTGTGGGCACCAAACCGACTTGCCCGCGCAATGAAGCATAGGAAACTCGGAACTGCAGCCATGCTTGATCGACGTTTTCCGTGAAACCCGGGTTAAATCTTTCCAGAGCAGCTCGATCCTTAGAGTCCCAGCACTCACTGAGCCCCCTGTACATCTTCTCGTACGTCGCGGCTTCCCTTGAGGCGGATATCTGGGTGCAGTGGTGACAGACGTCGGCGAGCAGGACGGCCATCGCGCCTCGAAAGATGGCGGTTCCCGCGAATGCTCTCTCCTCTGCAAAGTAGGAACCCAGCTCCGTGGCGCGTTCGAAGGGCAGACATGTGAACTCGTCGAAGAGTTCCCAAAGCAATCTGTACTGCTCAAAGACAGCCGACATAGGGAAAAGGTGCTTCTTGACATCGTCGTAGTCAAGACCTTGTAGTTCCTTCTTGGAACGAGGTGCAGAGGCGTGCTCAATGATGCAGTGTTTGGAACAAGGACTAGCGGTTGTGCACGTCAGGGCCGGCGCCGGATTCTGAGCGGGATCGAGGTTGAAAGATTGAGAAAGAAGGGGACGAGGGGCAGTCGCAATCGGCGGAGAGTCATCAGGCGAACTCGAGTCTATCGATTCCGTTGCCGTGCACTGGACACGTTTCGCCACCGGTTTCAAGGCCAGTTGGCGATAAAAAAGCTTATCCCGCTCCAGGTAGATGCCTGGTTTCGCAGGAACATCCGATTTAGCACGCAGATGGTGAAGACAGAGTTGGCGTAATGTGCTGAAGTCTGTCAAGGAACCAGATGACTAAGTACAGATGAAACTGCATTTCGTAGGCTCTTATAGGAACTCACGCTTGGACGTATTTTTCCCCAGGTAGTGCCAGTACTTTTCCACGAATTCCACAATGACATCCCGGTGCAGCCACTCCTCCTGATAATAGTAAAATGCCATGATGATTTTTTCCTTCCACTGCACGGGTGGATAAGAAGGAGTTTTCGAGATTTCTGCTTTGCAGAACATGCAAGTGAATGGTATCATCTGGTCCATTGGCTTCGGCCATCTTGGCAGGCAGATGTGCGCGCCTATTTTTGGGTCATGTTCGGAAGCTAGACTCGGCTCTTCGCTAGCTGTCACGGACCCTTGGCTGGAAAGTGAGGAGGAGGATTCCTCCTTGTCCGGTATGTCTGATGATTGGATTCCGACTTCCACAAGAGACTGGTTCGATTCATCGACTGAACTTTTGTGCTTTGAGGTGGGGCTCTGAACAGCGTCCACGGAGGACACATCTATGGCGGACTCGGCGTCAAATGGTTCCTTGCACCAACTCATTTGCATCGTAACGGTAAAATCGTTTCTTACTGCGCGCGGCTGTCGTGTGGTGGGTGATGTTGACAGTTCTGAGGAGGCAACGGATTCCTTGTCTGATTCCCCTGATTCCTGCTCTGATTCCGCGTCGACAGTATTGATGAAAGCTTCCGCGGTCCGTTGCTTCATGGGACACTCAATCAGCCGATACAAATTGTCCTGGCAACGCTCCAAATGGCGACAGCAATTTCTCAGGTTGTCAAAACACATTTTTCGGGACATGTTCCGGCTCGGTTCTTATGTCGGGGAAGACGCAAAGCGGCCGTCACGGACACAATTCAAGCTGAGAATAGGTCTCACACGATGACAGGATTGCTTACTCTTCCTTGAAGTCATGTATACCCAGTAGCGGGAGACAAAGGACCAAATCTCTTCCTTGCTCAGCGTCTCCTGTTCATTGTAGAAAAACGCAGCCTTGATTCGCTCCGCCCACGTCAGGTTTCGAACTGGTTCCGGACGGACAAGCCGCCCGCAGTACAAGCATTTGAAAGGCGTGGGAACGCATCCAGGGGAAGAGGGGAGGCACAGGTGAGGTAGGAGGGCCTCCGAGGTATCGTCGCAAGAACCGGAATTGTCTTGGGTTGTGGGAGGCATGAACGGATCTTGTCGATGTGGTTTCCGTGGGAAGATGGACGCGTTCAGGTTCTTCAAAGGAGAGGGAGAGACAAGCTGTCGACCTGCAAGACCTTCCTCACGTGACTCCTGGCTGCTTATGAGAATTTTTCACAGCGACTGCCCTCTCCCGTCTTCCTCGGCCGGGGGGTGAGCCGTGGGGAAAAGGCCAAGGAGAGAGAGCGAGGGGATACCAGCGAGCCGTGCAAGGAGACCTCGTCGCTTTTCTCCCTCTTTGCTGAATTCCTCACATTCCCGAGCAACATCCCCCCTTCTCTGCAACCATGGCCCACTCTGCTGTCTGGTTCTCTCACCCCCGCAAGTACGGAAAGGGCTCCCGCTCGTGGTACGTAACAGGACGGAACCTCTTCCATCAGGGGGAACCTATGCATGTCTGTGGCCAGCCGCCGTGAGAGACATGACCCTTGACCCTTTTTTCTTTTCTTTTCCCCCTTTTTCACAGCCGCGTCTGCTCGCACCAGGCCGGTCTCATCCGCAAGTACAACTTGAACATCTGCCGTCAGTGCTTCCGCGAGTACTCTGCCGACATCGGTTTCATCAAGGTAAACCTAACGACCGTACCCCAAACGATACTGCGGTATTTTCGGCACGGGATTGCGAAAAGAAATAGGAGAGTGCTCGGAGGAAAAGGAGGACCTTGGTTCCCAAGTCTCCCAGGACGTCAACGTGGGGAGCTCATTCTCCTCGCAGGAACGAGACGGAGTTGGAGTCTCCGCGAGAGATCATTGTCGATTCCGAACATGGTTGCTGACCCTTTTTTTCCCACGCTTCTATCTAGTACCGTTAAACACTCCCTCGCTTCGATCAACAGCGATGCGATGGTAGAGGAGAGAAGGGGACGGCGAACAGAAACGATGGGAGGTTGTTTGTTCTGGCCCGGAGGGATGTTTTCTTGCGGGAGGGACGAAGGAATTTCGGAACAACAAACGAAACAGAAGTCACAATCAACATAACAATCTCCTGTCTCTGGTCTACACCCAAAAAACCATCATGTCTCGCCGCCGTTTCTTGGATGTTATTTGTGTGTGTGGGTGTGTCGGGCTTGGTCGTTGGGTCTGCATGTTTCCCACGGACTGGCAGTTTGTTCGTAGCGGCCATCCGTTCTTACAACAAGGCATAGCAGCACGAGTCAAGGTACTTTCGCGACATCATGGTGAGAGGGATGCAAGGCAGCTCGACGGTACGGGAGTATCATGTTGGTCGTAGGATTGCCCTGGTCGATTGGGGCGTTGCTGGACTGCAACGGTCCATTGAATGACTCATGGACGACACGACGTCCGCGCCGGGAATGCTTCGAATTCTTCGTCCAAGGCCATCTGGGGACAGTCAGCAATTGCATAGCACCATCCCCACGTTACCGTAAGATCTTCTTCCACTGGGTCGCCTCGTCAGCTCGTACAGTCCAGCACCTCTCTGCCGTTCCTTACCTCACCTTGGTGCTCCTCCGGCATGCCACCATCTCAACGCACTTCCCGACTCCTCATCCTCTCCAGAAGCACTCTCCTTTTCGTCGTCCTCCTCCTCCTAACCCTCCACCCACCCGCAGTCCACGGCTCGACACCCCAAGACGCGCCGCCCACGAACGGGGACAAGTCCAACTACGGAGACTTCCACCGATCCGCCCAATACGCTCGGGAGCACCTGCCCGAAACGCCGTCCACCGACATCCCGGCCTTCAAGTCCACCGCCGAGGAGGACCTCTACTACTTCTTCTCCCTCCACGACCTGAACGGCGACCACCATCTCGACGGTCACGAGCTCAGGAACGCCTTCACCCACGCTGGAGAGATGCCTCCCCCCGACATGAGGATGACCGTGGCGGACACAGAGGGCATGATCGATCACGCTCTGCTCGAGGATGACACCAACTACGATGGGCTGGTGTCGTGGGAGGAGTATCTGGCTAGTCAGCTCTACCATGATGATTAGGGGGAAAAGGAGGTCTATCTCTATTCCATGTTCATTGGAGACTATGTTCATTGGGCGGGGTGGGGTTATCTACGGCGAAGACTCTACCTATATCACAAATCGAGAGAAAACGCTCTCAGCCAAACAGCCCGATGAGCTCGTCCACCGTCATCTTCTTGGTCTTCTTGAACGTAGCGTCGCCCAGAGCTCCCTCGATCAACGTTCGCTGGAAGGAGGAGCGGGAAAAGTTATTCGCATGAGACCGACGGTCGTTCCTTCCTCAAAAGTCATGTACGTGGCCAAAAGACGCACCTTCTTCAACTGCAACGCCAGGATCCGATCTTCTACGGTGCCTTCCACCGTGAACCGCGTCACTTCTACAGGCTTGGTTTGTCCGATTCTGGATAAAAAAAAAAAAAGAGTCAATCATCACTGCGGGCCGTCGGGGTGACGTCCGATCAGCGAGTCACGCCTTACCGATGCACGCGATCGATGGCTTGATCTGTAGTGCCGAAAGAAGTAGAGAAGGGGTTTGGTGAGCAACAAACCGTTCCAACTTCTATCTTGAGGAATTGCGCTTCCCTGTCTCTCGCCATACCTTCAAGCGCCGGATTCCACCACATGTCTAGCATAATGACGCGGTTCGCAGCGGTGAGGTTCAATCCCAGGGATCCGCACTTCAAAGAGATGAGCATGACCGTCACGTCCGGATCCGTCCGGATGCTTTCGATGCTGCGTTCACGCTCCGGGTTGGGCATCGATCCATCGTCTATTGATTTTGATAAAGGATGTGATGGGGTGAGCCTGGCTGAGTCAAGGTAGATGACAGGTGGTACATTTCCACTTACATCTGCAGAACTTGTACCCCTTGGCCCGCAGCGGCACCTCGACCACGTCCAGCATGGTCGTGAACTGGGAGAAGACGATGATTTTGCTTGTAGGATCGTTCAAGCGCAGGTCGTCCAAGATCTCCAACGTCTGGAAGAAGCGAAATTGGCTGCACATTCAGCAGGCGCAGATACGCGCGAGGAGGCAAGCTAGGCGGGAAGAACGCACCTTATCAATCTTTGCCGAAGAATACCAGTTCCTCGTCAGTTCGTCCACCAGAGCAGCGTTCTTCCCGCGTTTCCCTCGAATCGAGGAGACTGCCGCCCCACGTTTGACGGCCTCGGAACTCACAAACTTATCGGTGCAGTCCAGGCACTGCTTCTGATCCGACGGTACGCCCACGAGCCTGTAAAGGGTTAAAGTTTTGAGCAACAAAGGACCCAGGCTTCAAAATTAGGGGATGGAAAATACTCACTGCTCGAAGCAGATGGTGCATTGCCTGTTCTCGGCGTCGACCTCGAGGGTCTTGAACATGGCGAGCATCTCATCAACGTCCTCTTCCTCGTCATCAGCGACAGGTTTGGGTGCAATCTCGCTTTCAGTGTCTGCGCCTGCGCCGACTAGACTGCGGTGGTTGCATGCTGGAAAGGGGAAAATGAGTAAGTACCAGCAAGGACTACACTTTGAGTAAAATGATCAGGAGGGCGTTCCCAACATACCCTGCCGAAGTCTGAGCAGCAAACACAAGATATTTGTATAGTTGCTGCCACCGTCCTGGAAAGGTGATCAGCTCAAGCCTTTGGGTCGCAGAAGCGCGACTGTGACTGACACACCTTCTGAAGGCTCTTCAGCTTCGTCTTCATCTTGCGTTCCAATTGAGTGTAAAATTCGAGATCCCGCGCGTTGAACTGAACCTTGACCAGGTGTACGTTCCGAGCGGGTAGATCGAGCACCGGTTTTCCATCCAACACAGTCGTCTTTGTGCGTCTCAACATCAATGCCTTCAGAATGACACGTAGCCTCTCCATCGCGACCTTGGATCTCCCCCGATTGAGTGGATCCGCGATCTGGTGCTTGAAGACGCTGTAGTCGTTGAATGGGTTGAAACGGAGGAACTTTAGCAGACTGTACAGCTCGTCGATGCTGTTTTGAATGGGAGTGCCGGAAAGACAGAATCGGAGTTGTGCGGACAGTTCGCAGCACCCGATGGCACTCTTTGTAGTCTTGTTTTTGATGGTCTGGGCTTCGTCCAAGACGATGCGAAACCATTTCACGTCGAAGAGCGGACCTCCTTCTTTCAGCACCTTTGGGGTCTGATCAAGGTCCTTTTTGAGTGGTTTGCTGAGCTTCGGGCATTCCGAAGCAATGACTTGAAACGTGGTGATGACCACATCGTAGGATTTCAGCTTCACAGGATCCTTTGTCCTCCCTGGTCCGTGATACAGCAGGACCTTGAGGGTGCGTGCCTTCGTCTTTGTCAAGATCTCCTGCTCCCACTGCTTGATGAGGGCGAGGGGGGCTACGATGAGGGTCGTCTTGCAATGCGCGTCCTTCGAGCGATTTGCGACGATGAGACTGATCGTCTGTACCGTCTTCCCCAGCCCCATGTCATCAGCCAGGATCCCTCCGTTGCTGCTTCCCGCCTCCCTGCTCTTCATCCACGCCACGCCCTTGAGCTGATGAGGCATCAACGTGATGGTGACCTCCGGAGGCTGATGCTCCGAGTCGACCGTGACTTCCGCGTCGTCGTCCGGGATCGCCTCGAACAGGTCCTTCAATTCCGTCTTGCTGATGTTGGATCCTGCGCCGGAGCCATACATCTCTGCGCTTTCGTTCGACGGCCTTTGTGGCTGATACGCGTATCCTGGAGCGGACGACGGGGGCGCGATGCCCTGTGCGGTGTGATCACCCTTCTTGGACCAGTAAGGTGAGTCCGGCCGATGCAGGTTTAAAGCGTTCGCCATGAGCTGCGCGCGATTGGCTGGCGGTGGCTGGTACTGCCTCTGCTGGACAGCGGGTGCGTTGTGCTTTGCCGAAGTCGATAAGACCTTGGGTGGCACGCCGCCGTTCGCGTACGGCGCATCGTTGGGAGACCGATATCGAGTGAAGGATGGATTGTTTGACTGGTGTCCTGGAAACTGCGGTCTTCCTGCGCTGCCATGTCCGCGGTTTTGCTGGCCACCCCGTCCCCCACCGTACGCAGGGTGCTGCTGCGACGAATCGTATGACCTCTGTGATTGCTGTGGGCCCCCCGGTCCCCCGCCGTACGCAGGGTAGTGATGCGACGGATCGTGGGACCTCTGTGATTCCTGATGACTTCCGTATGCGGCTGGTTGATATGGCCTCCCGTGGCTTGGCTGGTGAGGACCCCGTGGAGGATGTATGCCCACGTTCCCTTTAGGTGCGTGGTTCGAGGTCGTTGCTTTTATTGATGCAGGGGCCTCCTGCGACTCCACCGGTACCTCGACAGAACGGTACTTTCCAGGATAGTAATCGGCTGTGCTGCCGTTATGTACTTTAGGAGAACGAGGGTGAGCCTGCACGTATGTTGAATGTGCCTCCGACGTGCAAGTGAACCGACGGTGCGCTGGGTCGCTCATTTCAGACGAGCCTATGCGATTGCGACGATAGCAGGTCGATGCCGGTATTCCGATCGACTATGCCGTGCTGCTACGAGCTCCCTTTCGTCTGCTGCTGCTGTTGCTGTTCCTTGTTGTTCGTTGTTGTTCGTTGCGCAGCCCCTCGGTTTTCACGGGGGCTCATCCATGTCCGAAAGGCGAAAGTGCGTCTGCATGACGGTTCCCACACAAAACCTTCAGCATCTTGCGTTCTCAACCAATCAATCGGAGGGAAGGCAGACGACGAAACTATTCCAACCAACTGTTCCAACACGATGCCAAAGGGGATACTTAAACATGCAGAGGACACTCCCGCTGCACCGAGAGGGTAAGACGGCCGTTCACTCTTGTCTCGTTCCGACGGGAGTCCCCAAGCCAAATCACTCACTGCTTCCTGCAGAATCAAGTGGGACGAGGACAACCTGATGATTACCGAGGCTGGAAAGGGAGCGACCATGAAGATCACAGAGCCAAAGACTCCCTACATCCACTACGACTCGGCGAACGACCTCCTCCTCGGCTCCAGCGGTATGTGGCGGCGGAAAACAGACCCTTGCTGAGAACCCACTTCCGTCTTCAAAGTGGCTGACCCCCTGTGCCTGTTGCCGTTGCGTTTCGATATTCAGGCAGCGTCCCACCCATGGAACTCTCGTCAGCCATCGACGACGCAAAGGCGATCCAGGACACCACCTCACGCTCCGACACCGACTCCCAGAGCTCCTCCAGGCGGAGAGTCTCGGTCAACGAGTGGGACGACTCGGACGACGAGGAGGAGAACATGGATCCCGAAGGTACCTGCAGAAACGAAAAACCAAAAAAAGAAAACAGTTTTGCACATTCTTCTACATCTACATCCACTCAACTCCCCCCACTCCGTCAGAGATGGCACGACACAAGAAATTCGAGGAACTTCGCGCATCCCACTACGACATGAAACGCGCCCTCCAGTCCGGCAAGAAGGAGGAGGAGGATCTATCGGACGAAGGGGGCGACACAAGCGCGAGTCCTTCCGACCTCGTCATCCAAGGGGAGGACGAGTCGGAGGATGCAGACGATGAGATGGAGGAATCGAATCTTCCGAAGGCGACCACCGCCACCCACGACAACACGGTCATCAACGGTCTTCATCACGACGACTCGAGGAGACCGAACGGAGAGGCTTTGAGCGATGGCGTGGAGAGCATGAGGTTGAACGGTGTCGGCATCGAGCGTGACCGACACGTCGATGAGGTGCCTGACATGGACTTGTCGTGACCTCAAGAAAAAAACACGCAAGCCCCCCGACCGAGTCCATATACCTTTAGCACACGTCATCCCCGCTTGTCGCCTGTCCTTCCTCTATTCATCCATTCTTCCTGTTCATACCGTTTCATTAATCGATATATCCCCCACGCTGTCTGGCCTGCAATCCTGCGCAGTTGTCGTCTTTCCTAACCACGGGCATTGACTACGGTATATGGACGGTGATCTGCCTCACGTCAGTCACCCTGAAGCATCACAGGCGAGATCTTTTTCCATGTATGATGATTCTCTTTTCATTATGCAAGTTTCTTTCAACATCTCCCGGTCCCCCTCACACAAGAAGCACTGCTTCTTTCCTTTCTTCCTCATGTGCGTACAAACAGTGAACGCGAACAGAAGCTACCCCCTTCCCTTCTTCGCCGTTCACGGCCCCGTCACGCATGAAACTCCTCGACCGTCTCCACAAAAGTATCGACGTCCTCGCTCATCTTGAGTCTGATCCTGAAGCTCGCCAACGACTTGCCGCCGACGGCCGCGTTGACGGCGGCGATAGAGAACTGGGTGGGGTTGATCCTCGTGGGTGAGGACCCCTTCTGGATGGCCGCGTTGAGGACGACCTTTGCCGAGTTCTCCAGTCGGTGGATCATCCTCAAGGATCCCGTGGCCTTGTGCTTCATGAGCCGGAACGTGCCGACTCCCGTCGCCTTCCACTGTCCTTCCTCGAGGGAGTAGACCTTGCCGCGGGACTCGACGAGGACGTCCTCGTCCTCCTCTCCGGGTCGTTCGGAGGAGAGGTCGAGCTGCTCGTCCGCCGGAGACTCCTCGTCGTCTGCTTCGCCGTCCTCGGCGACGACTCCCGACGACGGTGCGGCAGGGGTGGGGGTGGGGACCGCGAAAGAGAAGGGGGCCGCCGACGTAGGAGGTCCCGAGTTGGGGGCACCGAAACTGAATGGCAGAGCCGGGGCCGACGTGCCGGGGGCTTTTCCGAAGGTGAACGGGGTTGCTGAATTTCCGAAGCTGATGGGCGCCGAGGGGGACGAGCTGAAAAGCTTCGCTGATTCCAAAGCAGGGGAAGTGTCTCCAAATTTGAACGGCGCCGCCGATGCCGTGGTGGCAGGGGTTCCAAAGCTAAATGGCACCGCGGAGGCCTTGGTGGTAGGGGCTCCAAAGCTGAACGGCGCTGCGGAGGTCTTCGTGGTAGGAGTCCCAAAACTGAACGGTGCTGCGGAGGCCTTGGTGGCTGGGGCTCCAAAACTGAACGGAGCCGCAGCGGCCGTTGTAGCAGGCACGCTGCTCACGTGCGCCGAGGTGGAGGCCGTAGTGGTAGGCGCGAAGCTGAAGCCACCTTTACGTGCCGACTCCGGCGACACAACCCGTGAAGCACCGAGCAGTGATTTGGCAGGTGTCGCCGGCGAATCAGCTCCCTGGCTCAACTTGCCGAAGGATGGTGATGCGATCGTCACGGGGCTGGGTGGAGCACTTTCGGGGGCTGCCGTCGAATTGCGGAAGCCGGTGAAGGACTTGAGGGCCGCAATCGTGGTGTTGGGGAAGGCGCTTGCATTGAGGTCCGCGGACGACTGCGTGGAGCCACCGAAGCCAAAGTTGGCAGACGGAGCAAGCTTGAAAGCCGAGGGTGTTGCCGTCGACGTTCCAAAGGGGACGGCAGTGGATCCGCCTCCGCCAAAGACGGGCAGCGCTGCACCGAAGGCGTTCGTCTTGCCGAATGCGGGCGTCACGGGTGTAGCTGCAATCGATCGACCGAACAGACCAGGCGTGGCCGCGGAGCCGAATAGACCTGCATTTGGAGCAACCGCCGAGCCGAAGAGACCTGGAGCTGGAGTAACCGCGGAGCCAAAGAGGCCCGGAGTTGCGACAGATGTAGCAGCAGTTCCAGTCAGATCAGGGGCAGCTGCGGAAGCTCCGAACTTGGGCATGGCCGCGAAGCGACCGCCAGAATCTTCGGCTGCAAGGCGCTTGCCCGGGCTCGTGTCTCCTTCTTCGTCCGAATCGTTCTTGCGCTTGCCTGTCGACTTTGTGATGGTCTCTGATTCTTTGGGAATGCTCGGGTAAACCACTTCGTCGTCCGGGACGGTGGGGTACGAGACTTCGTCTTGGGCGACAGGATTGCTGAGCAGTGCCTTCTGCTCCTCGGGAGTAGGTGGGGGAGGTAGGAAGTCTGGGTTGTCGAAATCTTCCTTGTCTTTCTTCGCACGTTCAGCGGGAGTCATTGCCGCCCGAGCGGCACTGATACATCCGGGGGCAGGCATGTACTCTACAGGCGCAGGAACCGATGGTGCAGGGACAGGCAGCGCTGGCTCTGGAACGGCTGCTCCAAATCTGAAAGACCAAGGTTAGAAAGAGCAGAGCAAAGGTTGTTGAAGAATGTACCACTTACCGCTTGGGGAGTTGTCTGATGATTCGACCGGCAGGTGGAGTTGAAGGTGTGACCTGCATCGGCTCTCCGGCTTTGCCGTCGAAGTTGTGGTTCTTGCTGCTGGTGCGGCCTGCGCCGGGGCGTCGCTTCTCATCATCACCTTTGATCAGATCCTCTCCTTGACGTTTCTTGGACGGCGAGGATGTAGGAGGAGGAGTCGGAGTCGTGGCGCCGGTACCAAAGCCGACAGCGCCGGAGCCGAAACCGACGAACGGCCGGGGTGCCGAGAAGGAAGGTGGAGCCGGAGCCGTTGCGGACGAGCCAAACGCGAACGGGGTCGACGGCGAACCGATTGCCGCGGGACTGACAGTGACGTCCATGTTTTCTTCTAGCTCCTTTCCGTTCTGAGCAGGACCGAAACCGGTGAACGGCATCGGAGGTCCAGAGGAAGGGGGAAGTGTTGCACTCGAAGTGAAAGAGCCAAAGGGCATGAACGAGGTCGGCACCGACGGCGGACCGACCGCGGGTGGTTGCGCGGAGACGTCCGTGTCCTCTTCGGGGTCCTGAAC
>JADGJA010000206.1:0-30383 GCA_027596035.1 Thoreauomyces humboldtii
GGGACTAGATCGTTCAGATCCTGTGCTCTCCGTTCTCTCTCCTGTAGAGTAATTTGCCGTCAGCACCGGTCCCCTCGCATCCTGATTGCCCTCGCTGTCGCCAGTGTCCGGTGTCCGGTAGGCAGTGTTCTCTGGTCTCTCAGCCCAGAGTCTACGGGATGAAAACACGATTTTCGCCACTTTCTGTCCGTCCCACTTGATGTGACTGTGCCACCATGCGCATGCAGTCGGGCTTCCCCTCACCACATTTCACATGCACCACACATCCTATCATGGACACATACACATCCTATCGAGCTTTGGGGACGGTGCAAGTGTTACGAATACGCTTTCTGAGGGTTTATCTTGGATGGGAGCGCTTATTTGAGGTACTTCGGATGCACGCTGACCGTTTCGTCGCCGTTTGAAGCTGGGCTAAAGTGCAACTTTTTGACGACCCGCAGGGATCACGGGACAGCTTTCGGTCATGGCTCGATCATGGTTTATGGAACTCACGGCATCGAGGCGGCTAACAGGCACCGCCACTCTGCGAACGGCACCAAGGTGACATCCTCCATAGCAGTGTCCAGTGCTGAGAGCGTGGTCTTGTCGCCATGTTTGAATGTGTGGGCTGGACCACCCAGGTTCGTGAAGATGATAGTCTGTCCATCTGCCGTGCGCGCCTCCACTCTGACGACGCACGTGAAAAACTTCCTTCCCTGGTAGACTTTCCTGCCTCGGCTTTTGGCACGTTCAAATCGTTGTAAATGATGCCGTCGCCGATGCTGCGGTGTTGCGGCTTGGGCTCCGGCAGCGTGGGCAAAGCAGCTCGGAGCGCTGATGAAATCTCTTGCTGACCTTCAGTGACAGAGCCGGTCCCACGAATGAGTGATAGAAATGGCGTTGCGGCGAGGTTGCGCATCTCGGCCTCATCGTGATTGGCTGGCAGGTCGAGGGGGACAGACCGAGGCTGGGCTTCGGCAGCGTGAAAAATGTCTGCCACATGCCCAGCCAGACCTTTCATGCGAGCGAGTCCTTCCGGTCCGTCAAGAACGCTTGATCTCGCCGTGGCTGCTGCAAGAACCTTCCCGAGCGCCCAGCACGTTGCCTCCATGCCGCCGCGCTCCTGGGGGGTCAGACGAAACCGACTCGCATGAGCAAAGATTGCATAGTCCTCACATTGATGCGTGTTCTCTGGGCTCTCAGACCAAAGTCTACGGGATGAAATCACCACTTTCTGTCCGTCCCACTTGATGTGACTGTGCCACCATCTGGCTGGGAGACCAGAGAAATCCTCCTCCCAAAGGCTGCGGAGCAGACGGGGAAACCAGTCCGGATCTGGTGGCCAGTGTCCGGTGCCCGGATCCGAGCCGGTGTGATTGCCCTTCCGTCCGTCACCGTCCGTTGCCGTCGCCGTCTCCCGCTGTCACCGTCGCCCTTTCTCCTGATTGCCCTTGCTGTGCCCGGTGTCCGGTGTCCGGTGGCCAGAACCGGTGGCCGGTGGCCGGAACCAGTGTCCGGCCCTAATTGCCTGCCTCGACATCCTGATTGCCCTTGCTGTGGCCAATGTCCGGAACCGGTGTCCGGTGTCCGGATCCAGTGTCGCTGCCGGCCTGGTGGCCGGTGTCCGGATCCAGTGTACGGTGGCCAGTGTCGCTGCCGGTCTGGTGGCCGGTGTCGCAGCTAGTGTCCGGTGGCCAGATCCGGTAGCCGGTGTGATTGCAATTCCTAACAAAGCAGAATGGCAAGCAGGATCGTGCCAAAGAATCGTAGGCTCGAAAAACGCTGATGAGCCCGATAGTGGGACACGCCGTGTTCGCGTGCGCATGTTCACCGCCAGCGCAGCATCATCCGTCACTTCTCTGGGAAGTGCCGCGCTCTTCCATCAAGCAAGGCACAAGATGTTGCGTCAGCATCAGCAAATTGAACCACACTGCCGTGCGGGTATCCCACTACTAGCTCGCCAATGTGGAGAACAAAATGCATGAAGCCAAGAGGCATCTGAGCCTTGACGAGCGCTGCTGCATCACACAAGTCCATTTGCAAACCCAGAAGACTCTTTCCAACGGCTGTATCCAGCACTCCAAAACGGAAGAGGCGAGCACATCCAGCGTTGATTCGGCATGCAGATCGAGAAAAGCAAGTGCCTGAGGGTCTGCGGCCAGTCGATGTAGCTTGGCGATGACGACAGACACATCATCTCTGACCATGGCTAGGGTGGCGCACTCTTGGAATCGCATGAACTGTTCCTGATTGTACATCCGGTAGACCACACCCGCCGACACGTCCGACGCGTTGTCGAGCAGCGGCTTAGCTGATTGTCAAGAGGTCCAAGATACTTTACTCCAGTGTCCGGATCATAGCTGGGTACTCGCTGAAAGCCAGAATCGATCCGCAGAAGGGGTGTTCAAGCTTCAGGCGTTTCCTCCGTTTTCGGTTCGAGATTGCATGGTTTCCGCTTCTCACCAAGTTGGCCTTGACGGAGATAGTAATGGAAGGTACCTTCCTTTTTATCCTCTCCTGGAAAGTCTTCGAAGACGGATTTCTCGAGGAATCCGCCATCTTTTGCCATCGCATCCCCGAATGCTTCTCGTAGCCGAAATCCCTGAGATGTGCTCGTGCTTTACCTTGCCCATCGAGGAAGCCACACTCTGAGTGCCGGGAATGCTTTGTGAGCCCGGTGCTCGCCGATCCGTTGCAAAAGGCCCAGGCAAAACGACACTTCAGTGCCGAGGGTTTTTTTTTGTGAGCGAGCCTCAATTCTGTGCTCGTGCTTTACCTTACGCGGCGAGATAGCATTTTCGAGCAGCTCCTTGGGCAGCAACAAAACCCCGCTGTCTCGTCCGAGGGCCGTTGCTCTCTTCTTCACGAGAGCGTCCAGATTGTGGCTCTTGAGATCCACATACTGCCGTTCAGAGAACTTCGATCGCACTCGCACGTTCAGAATTTCTGGTGGGGCGATAGATCCGCCAATACTCTCCATCGGCGTAAAAAAAAACGTCGATGGCCTTGTTGTGGGGTGCGACAAAGGCAATCTTCCTTGCTAGCGACGGCGGTAGCCCATCAAATAAGCGACTGTTCCCGACTGACGATCCTCTGAGAGAAGGAATGCGTATTGTTAATACACGCAACAGAAGATGCGCACAGTGAGAAAAGCTTACCTCCTCAACCCTTTCCCACGACCGTGACGATGTGCTGCAGAAGTCTGGTGAGTAAGCGGCACCTTCCTCGAACCTTTGCGCCCCGGCGCTAGGAAGAAAATAGGTGCCATTTTGGCGTAGGCTGACTCCACGGACCTCTTCAACGTAGGCCAATCGTTGCCGCAACCCGGAAGGCCCACGTCCCGCACCCAAGCTTCCCTCACGCTGCAGAAAAAAGAAAGGCACGAGTTAGACGCACGAATAAAGTCGCTAGTCACGATGCGCACACTCACCTCAGGCCAACGCTCCCCTCCTGGTTACAAAACTGCTTGATCTCCACATCCCGTGCAGCTTCCCGCATACGTTTGGTTCGTTCCTGAGCCCAGCGATCAACGTCCCCCGGTGGACGAAAGTTGAACTGGCGATCGACTTGAAGCGCAAAGATATCGACCACGTCGGAAGGGGCGCCGGTCGGACGATGACGACGACGACGAGAAGAGTGCGCAGACGGAGGGGGACCCATGTAAGCACCTCCGTTTTTCCGGACGGAGTGACTGACCGACAAACAACTCCAAAGGTTAGAAACCACCGTCCTTCGATGCTCACCGTCTACCTACCGGTATCAGTCTTTTGAGCGTTCCGTAGCAGCACCGCAATCGTTACAGGCTTTTGAAAAACGTATGTAGGCTGGTCAAACGCTCTCGGCCTTTGGCGCTGTGGACCAGATCCGCGGGCGTGATGAAGGGCATCTTGATAGGATCGCCAACCCGAGTAAACAGCAGAAGACGGGATTCCTGTGCGATGCTCTTGAACAGCGGAGGCTCGGTGCAGAGCGAGCCCTGAAATTCGAGAAACTGCGAGCCATGTCAGAAGAACAAAAAAGGACCGCAACCTCTGCTGAACATTTGAGCATGTCCCCCAACCCGCGTTCCTGGGGACGCATGCACATGAACAGGTGGATGATCTGAATGAGTTACTCGGAGCAGGATCGACTCCTGCTCCGCCGAAAGCCAGGTTTCTTTCAAGAGCTTCTGCAGCCACTCAGGCATCTCGCTCTTGGCAGGCAATTGGTCTTGGGGATATCAGCTAGGGCGCCTCAGCTAGGGCGTTCCTCAACAGCCCATCCTGTGTCGGATTCGCCCGAAACCGTGGGTACTTCTCGAGTTCTTAGCTCAGGGGCGTAGGCTGTTCGTACGGGCGACGGAGATCGTTGACCCTTGTCTGATAGAAAGTGGCGGTATTCATCCAAGGTCAGTGAAGATTGATTCCTCAATGGCCCCGGTCTCAGGATTGATAAGAGGCTGGGGAGATGAAGTTCGAGAAGTGGTCCACGAGGATTGAGCGGCTGCTTCAATGAGGAAACACAGGCGCGAGAAGACATTGCGAACGTGCTCCGGATCGACACCTCGCTGGTTCGTGTCAGCTTGGATCGTGGCGTGGCAATCGTGAAAGTAGGTGACCGTGAGTTTGGCCTGACGGTCGTTGAAGAGAGCAGGTCCGTTCGACGATTTTGGCTACCTGCTGCGATATTTGCATGCGTCCCAATTTTGGCCGAGAAGTTAGTGGTTGAGGATCCACCAAACTTTGCGTGTACTGATAGCAGTCCAATGGTCGAGTCAAAATGCGAGAGCTGTATGTGACGCAACCAAACCCGCGGGCTGTGAGTTAGTTCTTAAATAATATCTCAACCTGATCCAGCAATTGATATCCTCGTTCTCATGCTTTTCCTGCGGCTCGCTAACGATCTTGGCCTGGCACTGCGCAGCCTGTTCCCAGACTTGTTAATGAAGCGGTCAATGGTTGCGGTATGCTGACGCTCCGCCAAAGCAGTTGGTCTGTTCCTTCCTGCTTTTCTCGCAATCTTGGCACCTGTAGACATGCGGTCGGCCCGGATGCGCGTGAGTTTAGGCACACATCACTTTGTCTCGACTGCACATATTCCATGGCGCAGGTTGCCAGTCATGGGACTCTTGCAACCTTGATTGAGGTGAGCAAACGACCAGGAGTTCACCAGAAGGGTCTCATTCGTACGGCCCCACAGCGGCAAGCTACTCCTCGACCGAGGTATCGTCCCGCACGAAGTACTCGTCCTCCATCATGGTTGTCAAACTGTTCTCTTGGCTAATCGTTTGGAGTCTCCGACGTTCCCGAGGTCACGTTTACAGCGTCGGAAAATGAGCGAACCTTCGAGCTAAAAGGAAATTTCCTTGCGAAGCTTTCGATAGTTTGCGACCGCAAGTGACGGATCTGGTCCGCACGCTAAACAAATATCCTGGCCTGGAATCCACAAACCTACCATCGGAGCTTTTTCGTTGTTTCCGAGCGTGTCCGCTGTAGCAAGAACGGCTCCCGCGTCAGTGGTCGCACCTCGCTCTTGGATGGAGCCTGTCCAGGCGGCAATTGAAGTAACGAGTAGCTCCTTGTGTGAAGTACCCTGTGGTTATCCTGGCGTCCTTATCGTTAATTTTGAATTCGTCGAAAGGATTTCATTATCGGCGTGGTTTGCTCGTCTTCTGCCCTGTTTGCCGCCTCATGAAATTCGAATTCCGTCTGGCCACAGTGCCCGCGGTGAGCTGCAGTGCAGAAAAGCTGTCTCGCCTCCCAGATAACCTCAGGTGGCGACATTAGCCACAAGCGTGAGTGTGCAGGGAGCTAGAACGAGTGGAGGTCCAAACCACAAAGCGTCGCACACCAGATCGCAATCGTGGTCCAATCACCTGAAAGCTCTAGTCACTGTTTCCTTGGGATTCATAGCCACAGCTTGTACGCCAAAAGTTCCGGGGAGATTGCTCATCAGACTCCTCGCCGTGTCAAAGGGCCATCGTTCGAATTCTTCTTGCGTTCCCACATTCAGTCGAATGATATGCAAGGAGGTTCTGATATACCCTCGGCCCGATTGCTCTGTATCCCTCTTCCTGCGTCGTCCCGTTCTGCCAGTCACATACCAGGAAGCCGTTTTTGATCCTGAAGGTATTCCTCCCGACCGGTAGCTTCAGCGTCTTGCTGATGACATCGAAAGCATAGAGACCCATCGGATGGAGATAACAGACGACCTTCGGAGTGAGGAACATGCACGGACATTGCTGGATGCTTGCAAAACGTTGTCGGCTGGATGTGGAGGATGCCCATCCCTGGTGACGTTGTGACGAGTGAGACCCGCCATGCCGGTGACCTAACCTATGGGCCTACCGGTAAGCCCGGTCAACCCTAACCCCTTCAGCGCTGGCTGTTGACTTCGTCGGTGGGGAACCTCCAAACTGCTCAGTCAACGCTCTTCCCTAGTACTTGCGGCATCATGACATTACCGGTACTGGCTAGTCCATTAGCGTCGGCCATAGCCCTCCTTCTTGATCCGTTCGACAGACCCTTAACTGGGTGTTTCCCTCGGACGGTGGTCGGAAGACGCTCTTCTTCCGCCTCATGCGGGAGGATAGAAATCTGAGATATATAAGCAAAGCTCACACAAAGTCAATGGTATGCTAAGGTGCGTGTGTCTCTGCATCGTACTTCATGTCGAGCTTCGACGAATAGATGGCTGTCCAAAATTCCTTACATGAGGTGCCGAGTTCTGTCCACGATGCGACAATCCCGAGCAATCAATACCCCGCACGAACGATGAAGAAAGCAGGGTTACAAGCCTCTCGATTGATATGTACATTAGAGTCAGTATAGTGAGGGAAGCGTAGACCGAAGGGAAAAAGGAAGATTGGTGTGGAGAGGTCACCGATACGCGTCGACGGTCTTGGCGTTCCTTTTCCTTCTCTCCAAGGGAGTCCACGTCCTCCAGACGCTCTGATCCGTCCTCGGTTCCTCACGGACCTCGGTCGTCAGTTTCTCTTCCTTGCGGAACGGGGGCGGTCGAGCGAGTAGGAAGTCGAGGTCGAGGTCCAGGGTGGGTTCGTCTTCGCAGAGGATGGGGTCGAGATCGTACTGCGTAATCTGAGGAGGTGGGGAAAGATTTAGGATGGCAGCGAGAGACGAGAGTTCGAACGTAGTGGTGACACTATCTTACCTCGATGATTGGGTATCGAAGGACGCTAGAGATAATAGCGTCCTCGTCGTCCGTGGGTATGGGAGCCGTGGCCTTAACGTCTTCTTTCTTCAATTCGATGAACTGCGAAGGAAGTGGATCGATGCATGTCAGTTTGTTTTGTTGGTGTGAAACCACCAGTGAGTCAAAGCACTCTGTAGACTCACGGTATCGACGAGAGCATTGACGACCGCGACCTGCGGAGCCGTTGCAGCCAACCTAATGTCCTCCACGGCTCTCAGAAGATCCATCCGTTTCTCAAGCACCACGTTCGTGACGGGGGCAGCGGGAACGCCGGACGGTCCGAGTCGTACATCTTCCGGAGAGAGACTGTCTTGGAACATCGCAGGTTCGTAGGGTCGTATCAGACTGTCCGGGTATCGGTCTCCTGGCATCCCGCTCATGAACTCTGTCTCCTTTCGAGGGGCTTCCTCCTCGTCGACGACGACCACGGAAGGAGTACTTGGAAGCGTTGCTTCGACTTGTGCGGCCGGCGGGGCGGGACCTGGAATGTGGAACGCGTCTTTGGGTATAGGTCCCAATGGTCGTTGCTGGAAGCTCGGGAGAGATCTCGGTGCAACCTGTTCCTCCTGCGCACCTCCTTGCGTCTCTTTCACGATCTCGTTTCCAGGCGACGGCGGTAACGGCGGTAACGGCGGTAACGCAGCGTCGGGAGCGACTTGGGTGAACAAACCTTTGGCCTGCTCGAACACGGGTAGCATGTCCTCGATCCTCGTCACCCCTCGGGCGGCGAGGTAAAGCGAGATAAGCCATTCCGATATCATGCCGTCCAGGCGATACCGACGAGAGAAACGTCGGATCCAATCCTCGACATCTCCAAAGCGGATCTCGGTACCGAACGGACCCGGTACGGGAAGGGACGAGAGGTGCTCTGTGTCAAGAATAGTGCGGGATCTTGGATCCAGGACGATCTTAATGCCGGTGCCTGGGCAACGCAGGGGTAAACACGGATCAGTACAAGGGCGGGTTCCCTTAAGGTTGCTTACGGTTCGCACTCACCTGACAGATATACGGTATGGGTCTTCTCCTTTGTGCAGACCAGGATCTTCGCGGTAAAGGAGCCGACCCTCCCTATCGTAACTCCAAAGAAGCACCTCGTGCTTCGACCGGGTCTCAGCACAAGCGAATCCGGAAGAGCGATCCGACAGTCTTCCTCCGCACCGACTTCCTCCTCCCCTCGCTTGAAATTGACGAAGAGTATGACCTCTCCCTTGTTGATGAGCTGTATGCTGTGGAACACCCTGAGCTCACAAGGACATCTCCCGAGATCCAAGGAAGCAGGGGAGAACTCGAGCTTCATGACGCCTCCGATGCCGACCACGACCACCTCCTTGTAATTTATGCCTTTGCACTCGACCATGAAGGTGTGAGCGAACTTTCCGACCGTCGCTGGTTTGAAGAAAGCTTCCACGTCCAGACTCTCCTTGGGCTCCAGTGTACCGTTGCTGGTGCCCAGAAAGTAGCTGGCTTCCCTGCTCGGTGGGATGGAAAAGTGAACGGGGACCTTTCCTTTGTTGGTCAGGTTGAAGACCTCGCGGTACAGATGACCGACGGCGCAGACGCCGAAATCGAGGTACATGTTCTTGATGACCAGTTCGGGGAACGCGGCCTTACCACGGATTTGGACGTTGAAGGTACCGATGTTGGTGACGACAGCGATGTGGGTTCGAAGCTCGTATCCTCCTGAAGGGTTCCACGTGACGGCAAACGAGCTCGACTGTCCTCCCAGCACCGTCCCCGTCGCTGGACTCACTTTCAGAGGGTACGAGGATTTGACCGAGAAGTCGAGTGGGTATCGACCGTAGTTCGTGAACGAGATGGGACGGGTCGTGTTTTCGAGCACCGGGCAGATGCCCATGTTGCAGACATTGAACTCGTCGGGACGGAGGAGCGCTTCCTCGCATTGACCTTTGACCGTCACGTGGTAGAGTTTGTCGATGAGATCAGTTCTTATGACCAGTCGTTCTTCGAACTGTGCCACCTCGTGACGGACGTGACTGACCGTCACAGTGGTTGTACGACCGGGTTGAAGAACTCCTTTACTGTGTCCTATAGAGAACATGGAGGGTCGTACGGTGTCTCGCACAGCGTAGCTGGTCCTGACCGTGCCGACGTTTTGGATGCTGAGACGAACGACGGGAGTAGTGGTACGTTCGAACATGCCGAAATCGAGCTCCTCCGCGTCGAACTCAAGGATGGCCGTACCAGCGTGAAGAAGTAGAGGCACCTTGTGGGTACTGTAAGGCGATGAGACCGTCAACACCACCGTGCTCTTCGTCTCCCGAGACGGCGTGTAAGCGATAATGACCTCGCTCTCGCTAAACGGATGGATGACAAGAGACGCTGGAAGGAACTCGATGTCCGGAAACTCCCGCTCCAGTTTGAACGTAACAGGATAGTTGACATCTCCGACGTTCTTGAGTCCCAGCTTCTGCTCATAGGAGTTGCCGATCAGACACTCGGAGAATTCGAGAGCGACCTTCGAGACAATGAGAACGGCCTCCCTTCCAAGTCCGATCAACTCGATCTCCCAAGACTCAGCCGCGGTTCCGACCACAAGTCTCCCTGGAGCGGGACTCTCCTCGTGCGGATTGAAGACGATCGGAAGATTAAACGTCTGACCGGGGAACAAGGAGATCCTCGAAGTCGGCCAATCCATTCCCTTGAAGAAAGTGTCTGTCTCATGCAGCTCGAAGCGATTGAGATGGAGCACAGCGTTCCCTTCGTTGTTGACGGGGAGAAACGACACTGTATCCTTCCCGATCATGCAGTGACCGAAATCGAAGCGACGGTATCTCGACAACGAGACCTTCGTAAATCCGCCTCCACCGTACATCTTAAATCGGATGGGCTGGGAGATATCAGGCAGGAATATGACATCTGCGTTCTGGATCGCCTCGTCGGTCGGTTCAAAGGTGAAGCGAACCGTGATGGTTTGACCCACTCGCATAGCGCCGCGGGAGGGAGCGATGCGAAGGGACGCGTTGGTATTCGTGAAGTGGTAGTTGATGTCCTTGTGTCCCACGTTCGTGAAGGTGCGCATGATGAACTCGGATTCTCCGAGAGGCTGTCGGTGGAAGTTGAGCATCCGGGTATCGTCGCAGACGATGTTGACGATCTTTGGGGTTGCCGTAAGAGCGATCTCGTGAACGGGAGTGTTGGGGATGCTGGGTCTAACCACAAGCGTGGCAAGGAAGGTGTCTTCGGTCGCAAGGTCGATTTCCACGTTCAGCGTCACCTCCCCGTAACTCGGGAGAAGGCATACTGGCGGTTCCACTCTTAGATACGGTTTGACGTCTGACGCAGACTGGCTGGTATGCTGGGTGTTGGAGATGAGATGGAAGAACATCTGACGTCGCTTGAAGTGCGCAGAGAGTTGTGCAGGTAACGGCTTCTTCGTAGCCAGGATCCCCTGACTTCCTACCGCTCCAGGACGGCCACCGCCGGCAATGTTGCTGATGCTACTGGCGGCACTGCCCTGTGCCAGCGGTGTTGCACCACCACTTTCACCAGCAGGTGCTCGTTGGTCTTTGAGGAGACTGCGAAGACGACCAAGCGTGGATCCCCAGAGTTTGCTCAGAGGGTCGCCACCCGCCACCGGAACTTCTTCCAACATCTCAACCTTCTTGATCATCAGAGCGATTAACTGCCAACGATCCTTGGCAGTCAGCACCATCTCCGTGACACCATTGTCAGCGCACAGCTGCTGGCGCGCCCAGCCCGATCGAGGATCCAACGTCGAGAAATTGTCGTTGAGTTGAATGAAAGCCGATGACGGTTCGCTGGAATGTCCCACGACGAGCCACTCCGCCGTTAGAGAAGCTGGAATGGAACCACTGTTGACGATTACGACCTTGCGTCGATACACGTAGTTGGTAGCAATGTCACCCATGTTAAGATCCCCTCGATGGGTAATTTGGATCGTCCCTCCTTTGCCGCGCATCGGAACGATGAAAGATCCACCCTCGGATCTGATTTGGATGTTTCCCGCTGAAACGGTGGGAGATCGAGCCACGAATCTTGATATTATCTCTACACCAGTTCCGGGCGGGATGGTGGCTCGAAGATTCGAGTACCAGTTCCAGATCGTTCGTTTGGACGGCGATGGTGGTTTCGGGGCTACGGCGGTAGGTCGATCCTGCGGTTGGTGGTGCGGGATGGGTTCACCGATGGAAGCGATTACGTACTCGTCGTTGTCGACTGTAGCTTCCATGGAGATCTCGACCATACCGACGTTGTAGAGGAAAAAGTGCTTCTCCGAAGAACT
This sequence comes from Thoreauomyces humboldtii, assembly GCA_027596035.1. NCBI lineage: Eukaryota > Fungi > Chytridiomycota > Chytridiomycetes > Spizellomycetales > Powellomycetaceae > Thoreauomyces > Thoreauomyces humboldtii. Next base: position 11,438 of record JADGJA010000206.1, read on the forward strand.
GTTGAAGGGCACCATTCCGAAATCGAGACCGTTGATGGACGTGTCCTTTTCGTCGGCGTACACGATTTCGAGCTTTCCGATGCCTCCACTTGCCTCCATCTGCAGTCGGAGAGGTTCCTTCTCCCAGAGAATCTTCATAGCGGTCTGACATCTCGTCTCGGAGCTCGGTCGGAAGTAGACTCGGAGCGGACTAGAAGCACCAGGAAGGATGAAACCTCTCAAAGGCTGCACGTCGAACTCCGGCATGCTGAACGGTTGCACGAGGTAATCCACTCCGAAGGGACCTTCGTTCTTGAGTTGAAGTGAATGCATGTGTTCCGAGTTGACGGGATGGACTCCTAAGTCTAATGTTCGCATATCGCCCGCTCCAGCAAGGAATTCGTTGGACGCCCCGTACAACGTGAGACGGGGAACGGCGGCACGACCGCATATCTGTATGTCTTCGAACTGGTCTCCGAAGTACACGCGGAGTCGTACCTCCACGAGCGACTCGGTGGACGGGGAGAACTCGATGAGAAGATCCGTCTTGCCGTGCGGAGTGCAGTACCCGTCGGGGTTCAGCAGAGCAAACCCCTTTTGACTTAGCTGCTTGACCCAAGGTTGGGTAGCGGGCGGTTCATCCCCAGGGACCACGACGTCCGTCGTGACAACTCCGTCCTTGCCGAGATCGTATATGGACCAATCTCCGCTGGCTGGCTCGGGTCGCAGATGGTAGTCGACACCGAGGTTCCCCGCGTTCGAAATGGTAAGCGGTTTCCTGAACACTCTGTTGAGTCTGCAGGTTCCGAAGTCGATGAGACTGAGCGGGGAGTCGATCCTAAGGATGGCTCGTCCCCCGACACCCTTTACGGGAGCCGATGAGCTCCTGAACTCGTAGTTGAGGTTCAAGTGACAGTCGTACTCTGCCAACATGTCCGGAACAAAAGTAAGGGTGATCTGAACCGACTCTCCGACCGCCAAGGCTCCCTCGGTAGGTTGGATCGAGATGACCCCGGCTTTGGGAGGAACGGGTTTGAATACCGTGTTGTTCTCCGGATCATGAGGCGTAGCTGTCTTGTTGTCAAGGCTGAGGATGTAAGGGAGACTGATGTTGCCTTCGTTGGTCATCGTAAACACCTTTTTGAACACGCCGTTGACAGCGCATACACCGAAATCGAGCGTCTCGAGAATGTCGGGTGGATCAAACGCAAGCTTGGGTACTCCCACTGAGCCCTTCAAGGCGATGATGAAGTGGTCTCCTCGACTGTCGGAAGATCGGAGGAACGCCTTGACCTTCAGCGTCTCGACGACTTGCGGAACATAGACGATGTTGATATCCTTCGTCGTATGAGGTTCTAGAACAACCTCGAAGCTGTCCTTATCGTCCAGACTGATACCAGGATGATGACAACTGAAGACAATATGGGCTTCGGCGGATCCCTTGTTCTGAACCGTGACAGGTTGGACGTTACGGGTCATGAAGAGCGCGGTACCGAAATCCACCATCCTCGTCAGAACCACGAGCTCCGGGTAACTTCCCATTCCCTTGAGGCCCACGACGATGGGGTCGAGACTGTATCCCGCTTGAGGGTGAGGCAGAATCCTCAAGAACTCGTTGAGCTGACCGACGGCCTTGGGTACGAACTTTACGACGATGTCGACCGCTCCCGCACCCTCCAGAAGTCCCTGCTCCGGATCAGCCGAGAACTGCGTGTTGCTGCATTCGACAAAGTACTTCAGAGGTAGGATGCCCCGGTTTCGAACAGAGAGACGGAACGATTTCCGGGTCCCGACGCGGATGATGCCGAAATCAAGTTCGGCGACGTCAACCGTTAGACGACTGGAAGCTCCAACGCCGTGGACAACCACTTGAGTCTCGGCAAAGTGCTCGGTCTTCAACGTCCAGTAAGTATTCATGTCATACTGAGCAAGACTAGGGGTAAAGGCCACGGCGACGGACTGGGTGCATCCCGGGAGGAGACGACCAGAAAGCGGGAACAAAGCGATGGGGGGCGGAATCGACTTCTCGTCCTTCGGAAGCGGTAACGGATCGAATCTCTCTATGCCCGTGTACTTTATCGAATCTCGAGTCAGGTTCCAGGATAGCGGGACGGAGCCGGTGTTGGTGAACTTCAGATCCGCTTTCTGCATCACATCAAACCCAGCAATAAAATTCAGTCCCAAGCGCTTCATGCATTTCTGCAAGCGAAATGAGACTCACATGGCGCATGTGTACGGCCCGAATGCCGAACTCTATTCTCTTTTCCCAGAGCTGAAGCGCAGGTTGCAAGTTACCGTGCACCCAGAAGACGTAGGACTCGAGCTCCCCGTTCGACCGCTCCAAGTCGACCTTGATGGTCGTCTCATGGTCGCCCTAGAGCAAAATTGATCATCAGCGGTTAATCACTTCCGGTTCAGGCTACTTCCACAAGACATTACAAATAAATACTCTCCACTCACCTTTTCGAACCCCGAGAACATAAGATTGACGCCAACCTCCTGACTAGGCGGCAACCTGAACGGAAACGCCTTGGACAACGTCGACGGTCCGGTAGTAGACTGAGAAATACTCTTATACCTCCTCCTCCTAGGCGCGGTGTTGGTGCTCGACACCACCGACTGTCTCCCATATCCCGCCCCAGCACCCCCTTGTTCAGCAGCCTTGTGATCGATCTCGTCCCAATCCACTTCACTCGCATCCATGACGACGGTCGCAAAGTCCACGAGTCCCATCTGAGGAATCACGTTGTCACCGGCCACGTCTTCGACGAACTTCCAGGCGAGGTACTGCTCGTCACCGAGGACGATGGACTTGACGGTATAGTCGAACGTCCCCGTGTTGACGATCGAGAAGGGTTTATCCTTGGGATGTCCGAGCTCGACGAACCCGAAGTCGATGGTATGGTCCGTCACGTCCGTTCCTCTCAGATCGCCTAGATCCGTCACGACTTCCGGTGCCGCGATTCGGACAGGTGATGCGACGTTGGATCCCAGTCCTGACCGTCCTCCTGTGCCGAGGATCGGCACCGTTCGGGTCTTTCCAGCGAATGCGATGACGAGGAGGTCGCTGTGGTTTGCGCTCTTCGTCGGTTCGAAGAGGGTGTGGAGGTCGACTTTGCTCTGTTTACGCATCTCGATGGTGGTTGCCACGGTCCGGAAGGGTGGGGAGATGATGACGGACATTCGTGAGGTCAGGGGTTGGTTGTTGATGATGGTGAGTGCTTTCGAAGTCTGATTGCCGATCTCCACGTCTCCGTGGACGAGGAAATCAGGCATGGTGGTCATGTCCTCCGTTCCGACCGCACATGAAAACGTGAGCTGTCTGATGGCACGTTTGGATTTCCCTCTCATGTGCTCCGAGTTGACGATGTGCATGACCGGATCCAGATACTCCATGAAGAGCTTGGCCTTGTAGTCGCCCGAACTCGTCGCCTGGAAAGTCACGTCCACGGTGTAGAACTCGTGCGGCTTGAGACTGACTCTCGGGACCGACAGACCGAATGGACACCACTCCGATGTCGATGCACCGGTGGGCACGATCAAGGGTAGACCGTCTGCCTGGAGTCCTGTTCCGGATTGACCGACCGACACCATCCTTCCCTCCCATACGACGTCGAAGGGAGCTCGGTTTCGCAGGAAGAACCGGCGAGTGTGTTTCTCCATGATCTTGAGCGGTGGGAACAGGGAGGAACTGACGTCGTCTCTCGCCTCCAAAGACAGAAGATCACCGACCACGCCGTGCAGACCACTGCTGACCATGCCTAACTTCCTATCGTCGTGATCGAACACCGTTACGGATCCCATGATCACCCTATGCTTGGCTTCGGGGTCACCGAGATCGTCGAGAAAGGACGCGTCGAGTCTCACAGGGACATCCATGCTCGCCATTCCCTCCAGCTCCCCGTCCAGCGGTAAGTCGGTGTAGAAATGCTCGGAGATGGCCAGTCTAAATTTCTGAGTGACGCTTGTCATGTTCGTAAGCGTGACCGACTCGCAAATATCCTCGAACCTCCCGCTCAGATGAGCACCGAAGACGACCTGCAGAGGAGGTTCAAGTTCGAAGATCTCTGACGTCTTGAATGGATCCAGCGGTTCAGACGGTACTTCCATCTGTTTCTTCGCGATGACACCGGTCGATGGTTCGGTGGACGGATTGAGCATGAATCTTCTCAGAGCGTCGATGGGACGTTCCCGAGCCAGGTAAGTCTCGTTGACTGCTATTGCGAAAAGATGCAAGGTCGTGACGGGCCACTTTCGAGGCTTGCTCATGACGATGGACAGTGATGTTCGGTAGGTTCCGTGGTTAGGGCTCAGGAAGGTGACTTTCAGGACCACCGTCAGTCGTGGACCCAAGAGAACCGATACACCGATCATGTCAGGTCCCTCGTACGGTCTCGATTCGACCTGAAGGGCAGCCCCATTGGGAAGCTTCCTGTTCGCCGTTTCCGGGTCGGCTAGTCTGATTGAAAACGGGGTTCCTGGAGGCCCCGATATGGTAAACTGTGTGGCGGCGCTGGAAAGATTGACGATGGGTAACTGCACCGTGACGGGATGGGAAGCGGTTGCGGTAGGGAATACGATCCTGTCGTTGACGGGGACCCAAACCGCTGGACCCGAAAAAGCGAGGACCTCCAACGGGACAGGCATGGAATGAGGAGCATGAAACGTCAACGATTCCTGTCTCGCACCCGTGAATGCCGACAAGAACGTGACACTGATCTTTCGTTCTTCCAAGGCACGCAAAAGCAGAGGTTTGCCGTGATTGACGACGATCTCGGCTGTGCTGGCCACATGATGGACCGGCATCGGTACCGTGTCTCGATTCCGGATGGTCATCTTCTTGACCACCGAGTTGTAGTAAATGTCCGTAGGTCCAAAGTCAAGCTTCGTGTCCAGGATATGCAGTGCCTGACCCGCCACGCCTTCGAGACCGATCTTCGAGATCTCTCCGCCGAAAGCCACCACGAGCAGCTGATCGAAGATGTCACCGTTAGCGGTGGGCACAAACTTGATCATGAATGGTTTCTTCTCTTTCGGGTTGAGGATCGTTTGCGTCGGGTAGATCTGGAACATGGAGCTGGTGCTGGAGGGGACCACCAACATGACGATGGGGCAGTCGATAGGTAGGAGGTTGGTAGCCATAAAGACCATGGTACGAGAATCTCCGACAGGGCATATTCCGAAGTTAAGGGATAGCGGCGTGATTTTTATGGCAGGCATATTGTATCCACGCAGAGTAATTCTACGCGTCGTCAAAGGGAAGCACATGGCAGTGAATCGTCATGTCTAGCGTCGGTCCCAACCTGGAAGCCTTTGCAGACATACCTCTCGAACGGCAATCCACTAGCAGCTCTGACACGCAAGAATCCCGCCACCTCGGGACTCTTCTTGACAACATGAGGGCACGACGTGAACGTGACCGTAACGGTTACCGACTCGCCCTTTGGGAGCACACCGAACGCGGGCGACGCGTTAAAGAACTGGGAGGGGCCCGTCTGCAGTCGAAAGGGTACGTCGTGGGTCATCGACTTGTTCTGAAGGAAGATCTCCTTGTGGAAGGGATATCGATTGAAGAGGAGGACGGGAGGATTCATGTTGAATGTCAATGTGGATGCGTCGATTGAGGGATCGTCTTCCTCTTCCACTTCGGCTGCACTGTCTTCGTTTTCCTTTTGGACGAGATCTGCGGCGCTGACTGGAGGACCATGCGTTATTCGATAATTTCAGATTCCTCATGGTCACCTATATCCACAAATGGAAGTAACGGCCCTGAGAAAGAACTTACCTACCTTCAGCATGTTTCTCGGCCGCAACGGCCGTCTCGAAGAGCCTCAGTTGCACAGCCGCCGCGTCGAATGCTCCCACATTATACGGATCTACGGTCCTCCGACGAGCCACGGTTCGTCTCGGATCCGCCTTGTACATCTCGCTGGGCGACTTCCCGCTCCTCCTGTAGCTGTCCAAAGACAACCACGCCCATCTCCTGGAAGCGTAACCGCCCCCGTTGACTCTGCTGAGGTGATCGGAGGTGCACGCGATCTGCTTCAGCTGGACGTCGTCGGGACGCGGGAACCACACGGACCAGAACTTTGCGATCTCGCGTTTGACCAAGGGATGCAGCGTGGGGCCGTCGGGCGACGCGTCCTGCACGGACGGGACGGTGACGGTTCCGTCGGATTGTCCGCCGCCTTCCGTCGACAGACCGCTGTCGGAGAGGGTTTGGAGAGCGGTGCGAAAGAAGCGTTCGACTCGGAGTCGGTTTCGGTTGGTGACGGGGAGGTGAGCGTGGATGGCGCGGATGGCGCTGGCCTGAAGGAAGTGGTGGACCTTGTGTCTCAACAACGAGGAAAGGAGTCGATCCAGGTATCCCATGGTCTGAGCCGTGGAGGCTTCGGCGCATGACAAGAAGTATCCGCAGGCATCCAACATCTGCACGCGTCGTCGAAACTTTTGCGGCGTGACGTAGTGGAGGGCGTCGAACATGGTCGGATCGTGCTGCAGAGAGTCTCCCAGGGCTTGTGGGAACACGTCGAGGAGCTGACCCAAGACCGCTTCGAAGGCTGCCTTCCGGAGTCGCGAGGGAAAGTGGCTGTCAGACATGACGTCGACGAGCTCGCCGAGCAGACGGGCGGCCAGACAGCGGTTGTTCCATTGTTCGTCTCCGGTAACCAATTTCGTGAGGAGCGAGACGAGCTCTCTGCGCAGGTCCTGCCGGATGAGGGTGCGAGCGATGGATTTGGAGACGAGGGATATGCATTGCAGACTGAAGTAGCGCAGGGAAGGCTCGTGGAGGGTAAGGTAGGCTGTGACGGTCTTCCATGCCTGCTCATAGTCGTAGCAGCTGGAGAATGTCTGTCGAGATCGATGGCAGAGGTTAGACAGGTTGCAGGTGTGCGGTGTGAGATGTTTTGGATTTCAGCGAGGGCTTACAAAGTCTGAGGAGAGCAGGTGAGTTGCCTCACGTAGCTGACCGTAGGAAGGTGGCGGTGGACTGCCTGAGGACCTCTTTTGGGTGGTGTCGGGAGTTGGTGGGTGGTCGATGAGCTTGAGTATGCCGAGTGAGGATGGATTGGAGGATGAAGTTGAATACGAAGTCATTGCCGAGACGATGGTATGATAGGCGATTCGAACCGGGGGGTCGTGGAGCTGTTCTCGACGGTGTCCCTCCTAGTTACGAATGACCCCACATGCAACAGACCTCCGTCTCTCTTGATTCACCAACAAGAAAAAAACGACAAGGATAAGTGTGATGAGGAGTATATATATATATATATATATATATCGTTTGTAGAGTAGGAGTAGGAGTAGGAGGAGGAGTATGAGTAGGAGGAGGAGGAGGAAGGATGTGATGTGATGTGACCACCCACACCCCCCCACACACGCGTTTCTTTTTGTTTGTGTGAAGTAAAAGGGGAACGCGTTGAAAGATCGCCCTCCTGTCCGAATGTGACGGACAGATTGCCGCCCTGTCATCCGTGGATGAGTCACACTCACACCACAACCCACACTCTGGAAACTGAGCATAGCACCATCCGCGTGCAGACGGCGTTCAAGTGAGTGTAAAGCATCAGCATTCGCCCATTCCCCCGTGTGAGCTTGAACTCAACTGCCCCCATACACCTCAATAGCTCATGTCCGAGTAGCAAAAACTCAACGTCAAAAACAAACGACGGGAAATGGCGTCCATTTGCTCTTCCCAACTTCGCTCCATTCTCTTCCCGTTCCTCCTCGCACTTCTCCTCGTGACGAGTGCGCAAGGCAACCAGCAGCACCAACTCCCTCTCTCCACCGATGCGGATCCTATCCCGTGCTCGTCACCCAAGAGCGTGGCCATCATCGGCGCAGGAGCAGCTGGGACTAGCTTCGCATACCATCTCCGTCAAGCCATCCCTGCATCCCTCCTCTCCATCACCATTTACGAGGCATCCGATCGCATCGGCGGAAGAGCCTCTCACTTTGAGATCAACGGAGAGAACGTCGAGATCGGAGCTAGCATCTTTCTCAAGGAGAACGAAAACCTGTACAATGCCACAAAGAGGTTTGGTCTCAACTTCACGGAAGGAACTCTGGACGACGAACCTAGGTGGAGCATCTGGTCTTCGCAAACCAACACCTTTCAGTTCATCGCTTCGCCCGACTGGAAGAAGAACCTGGCCAGGATGGTTTGGAGGTACGGATTCTGGGCTCCCTACCATACGGCGAAGCTGGCCAAGAAGGCTGCCGTCCTGTTCGGCATAGGCGCGAGAAACGTCCAGATGACCACGGACGTGACTCCGAGCCTGGCCAACATCATCAAGGAGTTCGGTCTGGATGACGTATACAGGCAGCCGGCAAGGTCCTACCTCGGCGTCAAGGATCTTTACCTCGATGAGGTGGTCGGTGCTGCCGTGAGAGTCAACTACGGCCAGGATCTTACTGCTGGCTTGCCCGCCTCTCCGGCTCTGATCTCCATGGCTGCGGCCGGCGGGGAGACCGTTGCTGTGGAAGGCGGCAACGAGCGCATCTTTCAGGTAGGGAAATCGTTTCGGACAGGGTCCACAACATCCGTTGGCCAAGAAACCGACGCTCTTTTTCTGCATCTTCTTCCCGAAAGGCCTTCGCGGAAGCAGCAACCGACGGCATCCTTCTGTCTACTCCCGTCGTCCACATCAGTCGACTCTCATCATCTCTCTCCAAATACGTTGTCGTCCCCAAGAATGCCGCCGGATCGATACACGACATGGTAGCTATAGCAGTACCTAACCCAGAACGATCCATCCAACTCGGCGGCCTGGCCCATTCACCCACCGCTCACTCCTACGTCCACCTCCACGTGACCCTTGTCCCAGCAACCCATCTCAATCCAACGTACTTCACGACACCTGACGGATCCTCCGTCCCCACCACCATCCTGACCAAAGCCGTGGACGAAGGCGTGGATGACCCATTCAACTCGATCAGTCGCGTCGGAAACGGGACGTTCAAGATCTTCTCCCGGTCCATCGCGACGGACGAGAGGTTGAGCGAGTGGTTCGTCGATCCCGATCTCGACGGTGTCAGGAGGTTCGAGTGGGATGCGTACCCGAAGTTCTCTCTGGATGAACAAGATCCGCTTGCAAAGGATGGCGACGATGCTGTGGTGTTGGACGATGGAGTTTTCTACCTTAACGCCTTCGAACATGTCTTCTCGTGCATGGAGTCTCAGACCGCTGTGGGCAGGAGGATCGCGGCTTTCGTGGCCGACAAGCTCTTGAAGGAGATGGCTGGCGATGCCGAAAAGCGGTGGAAAGAGGGTCTGGACGGTGCTGCTTGTGCAGCATAGATCTAGCTGCATTATAATAGCAATTGTAGCAGATAGCAATCATATAAAAACCTGTTCGTTCCCTATCTACGGCTGGCAAGATCTGATTTCAGCTTCGGACTGCGCTAGAGGTCGCCCACCCGTACCTTGACGTTCAGCAAACGTTACGTCGTTGCGATCTGAACCTTTCAGCTTCGTGCAGTTTACAATTTTGGAGTAGTCCGGGACTCTTTACTTGATTTACGGATCCGCCCGTCCTTGTTCATCACCTTACTCAGGAACCAGGTCATCTGGCTCCTCCCTTGGCGTCTGCACCGCTTCTTCCGCGCTCGGTATGATCTACTCGATTCAGGTCCGTCGTCCCAAACCAAAGTCCAGGGTGCCCATGCTTGCTTATCTTTGCCGCCTTTGCGGAAGTTTTCGGGTCCCTCAGTTTTCCACCATTGCTCTACACAGCGCTTTACTCAGTTTCGAGAACTCGGTCAGCACGCGACCTCACCACACTTAGCCTTGGCGAGATGTGCGGGTTACCGGCTATAACCCGACATGGCCTTTTCGGAGAGATAGAGTGCAAGTAAAAGAGATAGAGTGCAAGGGGAAGCTTGCCAATAAGGATCCCTCGTTCGCGGTGATCGGATATCTCGCTATCGCCTGCTGCGCACGCAGTGGAAAAGATGATTGTGTCCAGACTTCTGTAAGCCTTAAAATCTTGGTGCGCATGCTGTTCTGCTATCGTCCCAGGAGTTCGACAAGCACAGTCCGGGTCGAGTGGAGTTCTGCATGAACTGATCAAAGATTCGAAGAAGAAAACCCTGATTTGCCGGTCATGAAATAAATCTCGGTTTCGACTGCTGCGCACGCGTGAAAGAGGATCGTATCGAGTCTTCGAATCTTGCTGTTTATGCTGGGGATCGAGCCGCATCGCGCGTCGTCGGGATAAGGTTCTCAATGGACGATGATAGGTCTGCTGGTCCATGTAGAAGATCATGGTTTGCCGGTCATGGGTAATCTCGTTTCGGCTGCTGCGCACATAATGACCTGTGTAAATCCTTGGAGCCTTGAATATTGATGCTCGCTGCCAATGTCCCCGCTTTCAGCGATGGCGATGCGGGTCCTTTGACAAAGTTCTGAATAGACGGATTAGATATCCGCTGATCCATGGAGACGATCCTGATTTGCCGTTCGCCCGTCTGGAGTCTCGAATGAGTGGGCATGCTGGGGAAGCCCCATGCGGAAGACTGGGGACCGAATCGTTGAGGGGAGGCATCGTTTTGCCTCCTGCATATCGACTGAAATGTGTAAACCTCGGAAGCTTGATTGTTCATGCTCTTCGTTACTCCCAAGCAGGTCCAGAACCGCGATCGCCCGTTGTCAATCATATTCTGAGTGAATCGATCAGGGAGCCGCCTCCCCATGAGGAGGATCCTCGTTTGCCGCGGTCATTGATAATCCTCCGTTTCGCTTCCTGCAGAGCCGGTGGGAAAAAGTAACGTTGCTATGACCTGTGTAGCATCAATACATTTCTGCTCGTTGATGCTGCCGAAAAAATTCGGAAAGATCCTGGAAACCACGGATGATGGCATCTTGCTGGTGTCAGGCAGAGGTGGATGAATTCAGCTCCAGTTAGTAACCGACAGAAGCGCGATAGTGGCGGCGGATGGGGACGTGGAGGGAGTGGCAAGAGTGGACGCGAGGTTGGTCCCGGTGGGGACAGCTCTCAGTCTGCCAGCGGGTTCGAAATGGAGAGCGCAGGATCAGGGAGCCGCTACGGCATGCAAGATGCTAGCAAAGTTCAAACAGCTTGCTTCTACCAATGCGTCAGCCGATCTGTACCGCCGGTGGGCAACGTCATCTGCCTTCGGCGCTCAACGATGCTCGTGTTGGGCGTCGGGATCACGTTGTTCTGTGTGCCATGAGTGTTGGTTGCAATAGATGATGATGCGGGGGATGACGGGGTTCTGCCCGGGTGCCCATTGTTGCGATGTATCGATATCGGGAGGGCTCAAGCTGGCAAGGGGGGCGGGGGGCAGTGTGGGAAATATCTGACTGTGCGAGCCGCACAACGCAGAAAGGGTTCCCACTCCCACTGTGCACCAAAGACCAAGGCTCTAAGGACAGGCAGACAGGCTGGAAGGCCCTAAGGACAGAACATGGAAGCAACTGTACCAGTGCGATAAGAGTAACTTTTCCGAGCACAAAGAGGGTATATCTTTCCGAGGTCAGGCATAAACGCCATGATCCGCTCTCCCGACCCTATAATCCAAATCCAAAACCAGATGTCCCACCTGACTAGTAGCCAGAATGTCCACCGCCCCAGCCCTCCCGATCCCCTCGACGTCCGAGTTCAACTCCTTCATGCTGTCGGCAGGTCTCAATACCTTGCTGCTCCCATACTGCACGACCCTGGGTCCCAAGGCGGCTCTCAGTTCGTCGGGCGTAGCGTCGCACATCCCGTCCAGGATCCGAAGGAGCGGAGATCCGGCGAGAGCGTTCACGAACGCGAGGTCGTCGGACAGGAGGTACAGGGCTCGACGGGCTCCCGCGTTGGAGATGCAGGAGAGACGAAGGGAGGAGGCTAGCCATAGTGCGAGGATGAGCGAACAGCCATAACCGAACCCGAGGATGAGGCAGGATGAGGCGGCGGAGACGGTAATTCTACCGGGACCGCTGTGGGTGACCTGGAAGACTGGGAGAAAAGGGAGGTTGATGCAGGATCGGGATGAGTTGCAAAGTGCCGCCGTGCTACTCACCTTGCGTGGATAGCAATCCGAGAGCGAGCAGTCCGGATCCGAACAGGGCCGAGGCGACGCCCGTGTTGTGAACTCGCAGCATGGTCATTACGCCGACCCAGGACAGCACGCGGACCGACCGGACCTGTCCAAAGAATGGATATGTTAGCATTCCAACATTGAAAAGCGAGAGCGAGAAGACACGACTTGTACCCGGAGTATCTCGTCCAAAGTAATGCAGTCTAGCGCTAGACGTGCCGCCGTAGTAGCGTAAAATGTCATGAGCACAAGGTCGCCGATCGTGTACGTCGCCACGGTGAGTCCCACCAATCTACGCTCAAAACTTCAGTTCTTCATCCTTGCCAGACAAAGGAGAGCGCGGTAATCTTACCCAAATAGTGACCACCACATGGTCAACGAGTCGGTGCATTCCCAGGAAAAGTTCAGCCATCGAAACAGAATGCAAGCGATGCACAGCACAAACGTGATGGGCGGTAGTATGCTTCCAGTGGCCGTAGAGGCGAGCGTCCACCTGAGCCATCCCAAATGTTGCCCAATATACTTGACCTTTCGCCGGAAACCCCCTTTCACGGTGGTGGGAAAGAGAGATGTCATGGCCATCCAGATGAAATGCTCTATGGACTTCCAGCGCTCGGTGTCCGAGTCGTTACTTTTCTCGATCAAGTAAAGCAAAGTGACGCTCCGGTAAGCTGAAGTTTTGAACAGTTCAATCGCGTGATGCGTGTGCTCTTACATGGCGAGATGTCGATTGGCCAGCATCGAGTCCAGTTCCGACTTCATAGACTCGAACGATATCACTGTTCCGTTCACGATTCCGTGTCGAGTAAGATTATAGCATCCACTCCAGTCAAGTACTTCCTGAAAGCTCATCTCGACGTCGGCCGGGCACGTGACGGCACGATCGTAGAACGCGCACGAGATTCCGTTCTCCTGCTCGTTTTCCTCTCCTCCAGACATATCCTCCGCCACCAGATTCGTGTTGTTCCCTCCTGGTGATCCACCTTCTCTATCGTCGTATCCCATCACTTGCAACCTTAACGTCATCAGATCCGTCACCAGAACCGAGGGGGAACCATCCGGTGACTCCACCTCCGGAGCACCCAGCGGTTGACACTCATGTCCCAATGCTCTCCCTCTCCTCACGAACCCCATGACAGATCGAGGTGCACCGGCGACGCACACCGTGATCCTCTTCTCCCTCGCCTCGGTCCTGGTCTTGACCTCCGCGGACGGAAACGCCGCATGTTCGTCCAACACCAACGTCCCGTTGCATCGAAGTTCACTCCCCACCTTTGAACATCCCTGTCCTCTTCCATCGCACATGACCACTCCAGCCCACTCCACGTAGTGGACCCTCGCACGTCGAACGAGCTTGAGAGCGTTAACGTCGGTGAAGATCCCACGTTGGAGAGGAGACAACGAACTCTCGATTCCACCAGCGACCGTCTCTCGAACGAGACGATGGACCATGACGGGTACGACGGGGTCCAGGTGTCGGACCTCGGGGGAAGTGCGACCTTTCCCTTCCTTCTCGAGATCCGTGAGACGAGACGCGAGATCGGTGCTGTATTCCCAGACGGGAACCACCACTACGATGGTCTTTCCGGATCTGGGTTGAACTCCGATCCATCCTCCATCCCGCTCGGTTCCGTCCAGTCTCACGATCTCGACGTCGTCCCATCCTTTTCCGAACGTGACTTTGGCTCGCTCGAACACGGTCCTCGCGTGCGTCGCGTTTCTTGGTACGACCAGTCGATAGCCGAGGGGGGATCGTACCCACTGTGAGTCCTTGGTGGCGACGAGTCGAGCCGTCAACTTGATGGCATGAGCCGATGTCGGACGCTTCGTCTTGTCCTCTAGCTTGATTGAATACGGATGCGCTGGACTCGTGGTTCGCTCCGATGATGGGGGCTCTGGACCCACTGATGTGGGCATGATTGTATTGCTGTATTTCGAAGGTTTTTTAAACCACATGCGAGCAGCGAAACCAGCGGAGAGTGAGACTTTGGTGGTCCTCCGATCTTCACCCTTTGGTATCCCGCCCGTAACCGAACCCGTGAAAGGGTGTCGGTCGGGGGTCGGGGGGGTCAGCCAGATTTTCTACTGTCCAAAAACGAAAGTCCGCTTTTCTTCGCAAAACCTCTCATCGACCATCAGTCACGGTACGTACATGAACCGTTCAGTGATTATCCCAGGACAAAATCAAAATCAGAAGAACAAGATCAAGACTCGTGCAAAATAAAGTCAAAGAAAAGCGTTCGTAGAGAGGTTTTTCGGTCACATGGCAACGATGACAGAAGCGGGACTTTTCGTAACGGAAGATGGCAGAGTTCTCATGGTTTCTCAAGCGTGCTTGTTCATGACGTCCAGCGTTGACCAGCGAGTGCGGCCTGACCGTAAAGTCCGCAACGACGGGCGCCCCTGCCCTGGGCGAAGGTTGGTCGGTGTCGAAATCTTGCTCATGCCTTACCAGTTGACATGGCGGCTGGTCCTTGATGAAAGCTACCTTCCCAAACCTCGACCAGATTTGCCCGCCAGCTGTCGCTTGCTGTTCTTGTCCAACCGATACATCTGGTCTCCACATGGGTCTCCCACAATGTGCAACACTATGTTACGACTTGCATGCGCGATCTTCGACCAGCCTTCAACACGAACCGGCAAGGACCTCTCACTATGCTACGACGTGGGTAGTTCAGTGCCATTTCGTGACATTTGGAGCGCCTTCAAAAACAACGGAGTCGATCACCCTGTCGAAACGGTTGAGCAAAATTTCACCAAAAAGTGGACGCTGAAATTTAATACAGCGAACGACGAGAAGGAACGTTCGTTGTGCAGCCCATCTGGGCAGTTGCTGAACCCACCGTGGGGGTCGAACCCACAACCTTGAGATTAAGAGTCTCACGCTCTGCCGATTGAGCTAGGCGGGCTTGGTATGCTGGGAATCGTCAAGATTGATACTTGACCGTAATCTACGCATACTGCGGGTCGACAATAGTTGTTCACTTCAAGCTTTTAAGGGTTCCTCTGACCTTGCCGGTTGCTGCCCGGTCCCAATGTCCGTAGCTACCGGTGATACAAGCTTCTCGCCTCCGGAAGGTGAAGTTAGCTCATTAACACCCTTTAGGAGGATGGACGGCGGCGGAAATGCCATCGCCGATTTGCGCGCCGTTCGTAGACGATTCTTTCAGCTCGGCGAAAACGTGCAAGTTTAAACAAGTGCGCGGTATATGCCAATGGGAATATCGGAGCGGCGGGTGTGTCGTGGGATTCTCGGGATGTGCGAGCCTGAGTGTCTGAGGACTGCAAAACAGGACTAGTTAAAGACGACCCGGCTACAATCAATGCTTTCAGAGAAGCGATGCGATATCAAAGAATTACACGAATCTTCATGACCTGACTTTCGCACGGCACTGGGGTTGGAAGGCCAAGGCCCGGTGGGAGCAGGTGATGTCCTGAAGACGTGGAACCGGGTAAACGGTCGCGGGACCTCCGACACCCGACGCACAAAGAGAATTGTAGGAGTTCCAGGCGTTCTAGAAGCTGCTCCCACGCTGAATGGCTGAAGCTGTTGGCCGTTGGTCCAGCGGAAGTTGAGTGTGCCATGCCTCTCAAAAGCAGCAGCAATGGGGGCATCGCGAAACAAGCCCTAGTGAGCATAGCGCGGTGTCGTTCTTGAGGAGAACAGGCGGTAGTCAGTCGGTCCCAGCCTGGTTTTGCAGCTTGACCGCGAAGGTGTTGGGAGTGCCGGGGGCGTCTGCGGGGCGTCGCTGGGACTCGTCCGGTAAATCGATGAGTCATCACGGGACGGGACACGTCACGAAACGGCAGTTCTGATGTGCAAGCCGATGCATGTGCTTTCTTCCGTTCTAGTCTTTCGGTAGATTTGAAGACCATTTCAACGACCAAGTACAAAAGAACGATGCAAGAGAACTACAGTGAACATGAAATGGAGGGATCCACCGCCAAAGTTATGAAGCTTCACGAGCACCTAAGAGAGTAGTCTTGTTTCGAAACGATGTTGGCTCTTCGCTTGGTCGTACATGTGAAGGCCTTTCACTCATGAGGGGCAGGGTTACCGAGCGTGGTTGCGAAGAGGGCGTTGAGCTGGCAACGTCGGGTTCGATGGCAGAGATCGCGAAGGGTGACGAGGACGGCGATCGCTGCTACCTGCAACGTCCCTTCGGCTCGGAACTCTCGTGGGAAGCGTCAAAGATGGCTGGGTAAAGCGTACTAGGGTGGATTTTCGCTTTCGCGAGCGTGGGAAGGACAGAGCGCTACTATATCCGACCCACATCCGACGTCTTCAGCGAGTCAGTTGCACGGGACAGTTGAGAATTCTAGTTTCCTCCGAAGAAGTACTATTCTCGCCGGTACCCCTCGCAGATCCTAGCCCCTGGCGTGCCATGAAACTAAGCCATGGTGTAGTGTTTCCCCGCCAGGGCCACGTTGGATGCGTGAGGGCGTGCAACACCAAATCATACATGCAACCCGGTCGGTCACAACCAGCCTTCCGCACCGAGGTGCTTTAGAATGTCGGGTCGTGAACCTCCCTTGAGAGTTCCTCACCTCGGGAGAGCAGACAGATAAGTCCTTGGAATCTCTGAGAGAGAACGACGACAACCGTGAGACACAGAAAATCCAGCGCTACGAATCTGGCATGGGGCTTTCTGCTTACCTTGAATTCCGTGGGAACTTGTCTGAAGTTGCCGATGTGTACTAGATGCTCCGAATTGGGAAGGTCGAATGGGCGGCGACTTGGGTGCATGTGCGTGCAAATAGGAAGTAACGGCTGATGTGGAATTGGGGCAGAATCTGAAATCTGACGCAAAACATCATGGTTAACATCCCAGGCGTACCAAGCATCGGTAGCAATCTTTGTTCGCCTTTACCTGTGAGACCCTGCCATATCCATTCACTTTGCAGTGTTCGAGCGAGATCTTAACTGGGACATTTCGGGAACTGCAGAGGATTCGTTGACCACAACAGCTTGAGGTTGAAGAAGTTTTAGGATATCGGTAAGCAACGCTTTCGGTTTGATGAACGGGTAGAAATTTACGTTTGAGCTTGCTATTGGCAGATGCGCGCAGCGGTTGAGTGGAACTGCAGATGCACGCGTCAAGTACGCGTTCGGGAGAAGAGAATGTTGCGAGAGCATGGCCGTCTACGATGGAGTGAATTGAGGAAGCCCAGATGTACAAGTAGATGAGACGCTTCCATTCGTGCGTTGAGTGTTTGGATTGAGAGCGTGGCCGAGACTGCCCACGATTATGTCGGGAAGTAGGAAGTAGCGTGAAATATTAGGGTTAGGGTTTTGTTGCTCCATGATGACGGTCACGAAAGAACGAATAGCTGAAGACAAGCGTGAATCGCGAGACTCGAATGGGTCTGTGTTTCGGATACGATATATTTGCGATACGAATAATGTACTCCTTCCAAGACTGTCCCCTCACCAGGAGGGTAGGATGAATGTAAGGCTCAGCTTCTAGTTGCCCTCCTCCTTCTCGTCTCCGGTCCCCTGATGAAGTCCATCAGCGTACTGGAACGCTCCGCTCGTCTCGTGCTCGTACATGTCGAGCCCGACGACGCAGCTCTCTCTCACGACGCGATCGGGATCGTCACTGAATTTTCGTAGGACATCGAGACATTCGGGTTCGGCGATGCTTCCGAGGGCTTCGGCGCACTCGTGACGAACCATGCCTTCTTCTTTGGTGTTGGAGAGGGATCGGATGAGGGCTGGTACGCTGGCGGGGTGTTGCATCTGACCGAAAACGTAGGCTGTGATAGGTGATGAGTTGATAAGTGGATAAAAAAGAATGATGGAAACTTGTGCACATCACTTACCGATCTCGTGACGGAAGAGGGCCGAGTCGTCATCTAAACCTTCGGCAAGAGCCAATACGCTCTCCACGTCCCCTCGGTTTCTCAAAGCGAACATGGCGCGATACCGCTTGAATAGCGGCAACTCCGGGTTGAGCAGCATGGCCTTGAGTTCTGGCGTGGTCTTGTGTTCCTCGACAGGAGGAGCAGGATCCACGGACGTGTAAGGACTCGACTGATCCTTCTCCACGGTCCTCGCCAACTCGTATCGGATGTTCTCGATGGCGAGAACACAGGTTTCCCTGACTGCTCGCTCGGGGTCGTCCAGGTAGGCTTCCAAGATGGGGAGGGACTCCTCCTTTGCGATGGCACCCATTGCCTCCGCGGCCTCGTGCCTTACCATGGGGTCTTCCTTCATGTCGCCAAGAACTGTGACGAGCGTGGGGAGGGCGGACGGATCCCGCATCTGGCCCAAGACGTAGGCAAGCTCATGCTTGAGGAGCGCGGAGGAGTCTGCGAAACCGAGGGAGATGATTTGAACTGCTTGAGGGGTTGCTAGGGATTTGAGGGTAAAGAGGGCTCGGAAACGTTTGTGAAGAGCGACGGAGGGGTCCGTGAGCTGCTGGGAGAGGTGGGCGTAGGTTTTCGGGTCAGCGGTGGGCCGTGCTGGCGTCGCGGGCGACGCTGCGGTGGGCGACATTCCTTTTGACGTTTGCGGGAGAACGAAGCTATAGGAGTGACCGGTGAAAGGTGAGTTGGCTGCTGTGAAGGCAAGAAGTATAGTAGGTCGGCTGGGAAGTGGAAAACAACAGTCGAGCAAGTTCAAGCTCTCGCAGTTGGCAAACGAGACGACGAGAGACACAAGAACGAAAAATAAGAAGAAAAAAAGAAGGAAAAAGGTCCGATCATCCGGATCATCGGGACCCCGGTCCGAATCGCAAGCGCCGACACTCTGCAGTGTCGAGCAACCACTTTCGCTCATACCCGGTGCGCTCTCATACGATGAGGGAGTGTTTATCGATGCCGTCTCGGAATTTAAGCAACTCGATCTCTAGTGCAACTAGGTTAGACAAACTGAACTGTTTGGAGAAGCTATATTGCTGTACAGTCTCTTTCCGCA
>JADGJA010000207.1:0-30361 GCA_027596035.1 Thoreauomyces humboldtii
GGGTTCGATGGTCCTGGCAATGTTGGAGAGTGGGTTGAAGAACTTTTACGTCGGTGTGGAGAAGCTCGGGGGCCATGCGTCCGAAAACGAGTCCGAACCGAGTCCAAGAAGCCCTCCCTGTTCGCGTGCGCGCGTTTACTCCCTCAACTCCCCTCACCTTGCTCAACGATTGATACAAAGGCTTACCGCACGCACGCACACGATGGCTGCAATGACGGACGAAGGGGTGACCCGCTTCTGCTTCTTGGTCGACTGGTACGATGGGCAGGCCGACCTCTCTCGCTCCTACCAGCTCTTCTACTTCCCCTCCGACCAGACCATCGAAATGGCAAGTCATTTCATCAGTACCCAACAGGCGGCGCATTCCATTTGTTCGACGAACTCACCCAATCCTTCCCCTCATTCATGCAGTACGACGTAAAGCAGCGGCGCTCGTTCTTGAAGCGCACGAGGGTAGACCTTCGACTCCAGGACCTGCACATCGGGGCCGCCGTCAACATCAATGCACGGCAGCTGGTGGTCAGAGGGTACGGGGACGAATACACGGAAAACGAGTTGCAACAGCAGATGGAAAAGTGAGGACTAGGCGTTCGAGACTCTTTCTGCCATGGAAACTCTTTCTCATGGACGGACATGAACTTCCTCAGGACGCTACTGGTCATCCAACCCACTGCGATATCCCGAGCCGGTCAGATCTTGGACGCCGTCCAACGTCAGGGATTCACGATCACGAGACTGAGGATGCTGAGAGGCCAACAAGGGGGAGGATCGGAACATGGGAAAACGTACGTCTTCTTGTTTGTTGGAGCGACGAGTACCTGCACAGGAGAAAGCCCCCTGACAGAGTCCCGGCGATCCGGATGTAACAAACAGTGGCGGAGGCGGACGCTCGCTAGCGATAGAGATGATGAAAAGAAGTGCTACTAACGACTTGGCCGCACAATTCGGAAACTCCGAGGATGTGTTTGTTCCTACATCTCAGCAATCCGCCAAGCAGGTACATTTCGCACCACCTATGTCTCACAAAGAAACCTTTTATTAACCCACGGTTTTCTGCAAAGACCATCGATCAGATCTTCAACTCGGGCTACTCGTCGAATCCTCGCACGGCCGTCTTCCAGGATTCTACGTTAGCCATCATCCGACCGCACGCGGTCAGCGCCGGACTGACAGGGCAGATCCTGACGGAGATTGGCAAAGCCGGGTTCAGTGTGACGGACATGGAACTGTTTCGGTTGGAGAAAGCGAACGCGGAGGAGTTCCTCGAGGTGTACAAAGGCGTCGTTCCCGAGTATCATGTGAGCAGGCACAAAAACCCATCTCGACCGTGAGATCCCACTGACATTGAGCATACCAGTCCATGCTGAATCATCTCACATCGGGGCCGATGATCGCCCTGTAAGTTCCCTTGGAGATACCTTTGAACATTCCTCTGTCGCCCTTGCATACTAACGCGGGTTCCTGCAGAGAAATCACTGGCAAGCCCGACATCGTCAACGCGTTCCGTGAATTCTGCGGCCCTATGGACCCGGAACTCGCCCGAGTGCTACGACCGCAGTCCCTCAGAGCCCTCTTTGGTGCTGACAAGATTCAGAACGCTGTGCACTGTACCGATCTCAATGAAGACGGACCTTTGGAGGTGAGCTACGTTTCCTGCGCCAGCTTGCCAGTCAGGCATGCTTTCTCAACTTCTTTCGAAAAAGGTACAATACTTCTTCAGGATCCTCGTGAGCTAGACAGACGTGTAGGGAGGAAGCGTGCAGGTCACGTAAAATCTATGAATAGATAAAGTGCACATGTCTTCTTCTCTCGCTGGGTCGAGCCCGCGCACGTTGGCTAGAGCCGTTTTTGACCTGATTCGACACACGGCGTCGAAGGTTCAAGTGGGGATCTATTCTTCTAAAGCCTTCATCATCTCCCGAACGCCATGTATGCTATTCCTATCCACTACCGCCAGGACGCACTGATCCCTGCCCGTGTGCGCCTCAAACTCCTCGCACACGTCCTGTAACCGCTCGACAATGTGTTCGCACCGGACGTGCTTTCGGGCCCGACTCCTTCTCCACCGTTCGTGGGACGGTCGGGACGTGGGTCCAGCGCCGATCGTAGTTCCAAGATGCCGCGTCACACGCTGGTCGTACTCTCTCAAAGCCGAAGGACCGAGAACGAGGTTTTGTAGACGAGAGTCCACGAGGGGAGACCCTGAGTCGATGAGTGCGATGTCCCCGCGAGATACTCCCACGGATTGAAACAGGGCGTGAAGATCCGCCTCTAGGTCGGTGGCGCCGGGTGGTGACAGTGGTAGCTTGTCCTTGCCCTGTTCCGGTGGTTGCTCGAGAGACCGACTGGCAAGGTACACCTCGATGCGCTGCACCTCCTCGGCGCTCCCGAGTCCGATGAACTCCACAGGCAACTGCTCTTCCTGACCGTACTCGACCGCATCGATCACATCCGCCCCCGGTCGCAACCCGGTGAACACCAAGGCGTCCACCCACTCCTCCGCCACGCCTTCGTCCAGCATCCGACCCCGTATCCCACGCTCCGCCCAGGTCCGTACGCTCGCGAGGTAGGGTTCCATGCCGCTTCCGTCGGCAGGTTCGCCGACGGGACATTGCTTCAGGATCGCCGAGTAGCGGTTGAGCCATTCCGCGTCAAACTCGTCGAAGTCGACGCAAAGCCATCCTAGTGGATCGTTCAGTTGAGGTACCACTCTGAAAAGTCACGGAGGGTCAGAATGAAGATAGATAATATCGAGTGCTTGTGCTGTTCAACAAGCATGCCCACCTTCGTACGTCAGCGGCTGGTGGAAGGTTTACGAGAGAGTTGCCGAGGAGATGGACCTTTGTTCCTCGATAGAACAGCGGTGCTCGAACGCAGTGCTCGATCCATTCGTTGTTGGCTTTAACGATAGACTCTCTAAACCCTGCTGATGGGAGAATGCGACGAACGGCATCCTGACCTCCTTTGCCAAAGAGAGCGGCTAACTTTCCGAACATTTATGAACTTCAATCGTCGGAAGTTGAAGGGGTGGTGAGTGACCTCCAATGCTTCTGCGGGGGGAATTAGAAGTGGCTATGCACGTTATTCCGAAAATCCACCATTCGCTGCGCAGCAAATGACTATTTGCGCAGCCCTTCCATAAACCATTTCGAGACTACTGTAGTCTCATTAATCAGACGAAAATGTCTCTGGTCTTCTATCTTCCACGAGTCCAAAACAAGGAAGCCTAGAAAAATCTCCAGATGCTCTCGGGGGCGGTCCCCGCCTTAAACCTCCCATACCGTTCACACATAAAGTACATCAAAACAAGTCCAAAAACCCACGCGGACCAGAAGCCAGCGTCCGGGAGGTTGCCGGATTGGTCGCCTCCAAAACCGCCGGCGCCGTGCATCCATCCCATCCAAGAGAACACGTAGGAGAAGAACCGGTACACGTAAAAGTGGACCATGTCTGTCGAAAGAAAGCGGCGTTGAGACTTCTTTTGCAGACAGGTTGAGGGATATGAGACGGAGTCCAAGGGCGAACTTACAGAAGAAGAACGAGGAGCGGCCAAATACGATCAATGGGTTCCGGTCGGACGTCCAAGCCGACTGTTTCAGTTTAAGCTCTCCGAGGATGAACAGTGCGCAGAGAGCGTGCACAATGCCGAGCGTACATGTGATGTATGTCACAGAAGGAGGATACCTGGAATAACTAAATGTCAGGAAAATGTACCTAGTGACAAGGGGTCATAGCAGTACTGACTTTGTCAAGTTGAAAAAGTTAATGAAAGAGTGACGAGGTGAAGGGTGCTGATCCTCAGGGTTGATGTTCCCGAAGCCGAGTGACAGACGCATCGGAATGAAAACGATCCACAGGACAGTCGCAAGTGCCTGGAAAGATTGGACAGGATGAGACACGTATTCCTAAGACCTCCTAGCAAATCGCGAAAAAAAAACACAAACCGCATGCAGAACACCACTTTCCATCGGCCGCAGTTTGTAGCAACTCACGGTCCTCTGCAGAGCAATACCCCAAAGCACCATGGGAAGCCAAGGCACAGGTGCGTACATGCTGTAAAGCTTGACATTGTCCGCAGGGTCGATCTGGTGAGGCAGGAACACGATCCGGAAGAGCCAGTTCACGTTCTCTGCCTGGTGTGAGCTTGACGGCGTGTACCAACTGGCAAGACATGCAATGATGACAGCCGAGACGACATAGGCGACGATGGAGATGGTCACGGCAATCCGGGCGGGTTGAGCTGCGTCGGGACGATAGCGCGTGATGAGGACGGTCAGCTTTTCCGAGCTGAGAGCTTCGACGCCAACGATGAGAGAGCCGACAAAGATGTTGACGCCGAGCGCGAACAGAACCGTGGTCAGAACACCCATGCCAGACCCAGCCACTGTCGGACAAATGCCAATGTTTGAGTTTTTCTTTTTTTCTGACCGCCGATCACCAAGGTGGCTGAAAGGAAACTCACGCATGATGAAGTTGAACGCGATCAGTACTGATCCACGGATGAAGAAGTGCTTGATGATGGCGAACCATCTCCATCCAACGCGGTAACGACTCATGGTAAACAAAACCACGCTCATGCCCATCGTCATGAAGAATCCCGGGGCGCAGAGAGCAGTGAGGAACCTGATGAACCAGTGATACAGAGAGCCTTCAAAGTCGGGCTGGCAGACGAGTATCAGCACGACGGTCGCTCACAGTCGAACGTTTCATCAGTTCAACGTACCATGTTCCACCATTCTTCGTGATGAATGACGATCCGGGAAAGGATGCCGCGGGCATCTGAGGTCGGGGAAAGAAGCCGGTCAGAGCGTATTCGGACCAGGCCAAAACACGACAGCGCCGGAAAGCCTCACGATCGATTGACTGAAAGACCATGAGCAGCCCCCTGATGTGATCGAGGTAGAGGAGCCTCGGTGGCTTCGACGCAGCTGAAACGACTGCGGCCGGATTGGCTACGGCGCCCGTTCCCAAAAGCGGGGTTTCCTCGGTGGCAGGGCCCTCGTTAGGTATAGCGCGTTCGGGGTCGATGGTGGTGTAGGATGGAAGCGACGCAGAGGAAACCAAGTTTCCGGGCGACCCGGCCCCTACTCCAGCTGCTGCTTCTGCTTCCGACATGTCCGTCTGCGCTTCTGTAAAGGCCCTATGCTGGGGAAGTGGTCGAGTTGAACGATATGATAGTGTTGTGCTGCTGCGTACGGAAGAAGTGTGGGGGTTGTGATGTGGGGAGAGGGTTCGGAGTGGCTATGCATGCCAATGAAAGCGTTTAGTAATTCGTTGGGTTTTGTCCTGCTGCTTTCGTCATCCCCTTGTCCTGTTCCGTTCCTGGTTTCCCCGTCTGCTCCGCACTGCACCGCAGCCTTTGGGAGGAGGGGTTTTCTCTGGTTACCCAGTCAAACTGCAGTATACCCTACTCAAGGAACGATAGGAGCAACCACAAGCTGCCCTTTGCAACTTACCGCTGAAGCTCTGCCGTATTTAATGGCTCGGAGTCCTCGCCGTCGTTAGCGCCCGGACCCTCAGATTCACCATGAGCACTGGAAGACAGACACGTAAACACACAACCACAAGGGACTTCCTACTGTAGATATGATAGTAACCCAGACAATTACTGGTAGCACGTCTCTGAAATGCCAGTGAGATTTGCCTTGCGCTGCACGGTGAAAAAGGGGAGTGCTGTGCATGGTGGCACAGTCACATCAAGTGAGACGGCCAGAATGTGGCGACCATCCCGTAGTGTCCGGGAGACCAGAGAACATGGCGTGGATGCTACCTGCATTCCCATGGCTGATGCCCTGGCCCAGCTAGCAGTCGACGATGATGCTCCAGGCTCATCAGCTGCAGGACCCGAACCCAGAGACAATTCATCGCATTCTTCCGACGATTCATCGGATGAATACTTTGGCCCCGGCTTGCCACCCTCGAAGCTGCGCACTTTGGAGCCGCGCGAACTTCTGGACGATGAAGAATCACCAAGGTGTTCGATTTGCTTGGGAAGCTACACCCATAAAACCTCCATAAGCCCCTGCTTCCATTCTTTTTGCTTCCACTGCATCTCGCAGTGGGCTGAAGTCAGTCGAAGATGCCCGCAGTGTCGTGAAACGGTGAGTTTTGAAGGTTTCCCACCAACTTTTTCCCGTGGTCGTTGTCTTATTTACTTATGTCGTGCAGTTCAGCTTTGCGGTGGTACATGATCGTCTAGGCCCGGAAGAACACCTCAAGCACACCTTTCCTGCCCTCGCGGCAAAGCCCGTTTCCGCTTCGCCGTTCCTGTATTCGGATGTTGGCGTTCGTCAACCGTCTCAGCGCCCTCCTCGACGTCGGCGCCGAGAACCCCCGCCACCCCCTTGGGGCAGGCCGCGAAACCCGTCGCCCGATGTGTTGCGACAGTTGGCGGGCGAAGAGCAACGGAGGTACGAGCCAAACGAAAGGAGCGAGACCTTGTTTTCGGGATTCCAGTTCGCTAACCGGGCAATCCCCACAGGCGGGTGTACCGACATGGTCTGCGCGCCCGACATTTCGGGACCAGTCCCGCTTCCAAGTGTCGTGACTTCTGTGCTCGGTCCTTCCGCACTAACCCGTCACTGCTCGGGAAACTCGAGGCCTGGATCACCCGCGACCTTCGTACGATTTTGAAAACCGACGACGTCGAGCTCGTGAAGACTCTGGTCTTGGGTCTGATGCGACGGGAGGACCTCCAAACGGAATCAGCCATCGCTTTTCTCTCCGATTACCTTGGGGAGCACAGCGAGTTGTTCGTTCACGAGTTGCAGTGCTTTGCTAGAAGTCCCTTTAACATGGACGTGTATGACCTGCAGGTCCAGTATGACTCTCCTGCCGGAATGTCGTCAGTCTCCCAGATGGCGGACCACGCACCGGTGGAAACGGGAGCAGATGAACGAAGCCAGGCAGAGGCGCATAGGCGGGGTCGTCGGAGAAAGCGGAAAGCGATTACGCCGGAACCGGATTCCGCAGTGTCGAGCGACGACTATTCTACCGAGTCGGATGCAATAGGCGGTTACGATATGCGGACACATGATTGATACCTGCGTGGCGAGCCTTTCTATCTTCTGGCGGAGGGGAAGCCCCTGGCTTTTAGCGCTCGGGAAGTAAAGTCAACCCATACATAGTCCGTGGAGGTCTCCAGAATGTCGACCGCAGCACGACATGCAACGACACATTTTTCTTAACATGATCTCGATGAAGTTGCTGCAAGACTACAACGTGACAGAACGGCTTTGGATCTAATCAACCTCCTCCTCGGTGCCCCATTCCTCGTCAGGGTCTCCGGCTTCGGTTTCCCAAGGGTCGTCGTCGTCGGCTACATGATCGACCTGCGCCTCATCTCCGTCCTCAGAATAATGACCGCAGCACGTGCAATGTTGGCTGGCCTTCATGTGCAGCTCGGAGAGCATCTGCAGGGCCGATACCAACTCCAACGGAGCGTGCTCAATGTCGACCTCTTCATACTCGTCGAAATCCTCATCCTCATTGTCGTCGTCGTCGTCGTCGATGTCGTCGTCGTCATAACCCTCGTCCCAATCGATTTCCTGCTCGCTCTCATAAGGTTCGTAGTCGAAGAGGATGGCTCCGAGTGCGGCATCCATCTCCGGATCCACGAGGTCGACCAGCTCGCAGTGCGAGATCTCCAGCACGCGCAGCTTGGGGAGGCCGTGGACCAGAGCCTTCACGCCAGCGTCCGTGATGGACACCGCCGTCAAGGACACCTGGACGAGGTTGGGACAGTTCTCGACGAACCGGGCGAGAATGTCGTCGTCGACCTCGGGAACGTCGATGAGATCGAGGACGCGGAGGGAAGGGAGGCGTCGGGTGAGACCCGCGAGGGCTGCGTGGTCGATGTCAGAGTCGTGGAGAGCAAACTTTTCGACGTGTCGAACGCGTTGTAGGGGAGTGTTCTTGTGAAAGCCGTGTGTGTCGAACAAGGACATGTGGAGCTCCAGAAAGGCGGCATTCTGGCAGACTTGGTACAGGGCCGGCAAAAGCTGCCCGTCGTCAACATCGCCCTCCGAGAATCTCAGATGCATCCACTTGACTGAGTGCGCAAGGTGGGGGGAACCATGCACTGCGCGAAGGAAACGCCGAACCGTTGCCTCGTGCCCGAAGGTCACGGTGTGGTACAGGGTTGGCGTAAAGACGGCGTGGAGCCTCGAGCAGGTAGCAGCGGCTCTTGCCAGGTACCTGGGCAAGCGCAAGGAAATGGCATCTTGGGCGATTTTCGTCAGGATCTCGTTGGGCAAAGCGAGGAAGGGGGAGAAGGAGGTCTGGACGGGACGTTTGCGGGGGACTCTGGCCTGCGGGGGCACTCCGGAAGAAGATGCCGCCGGGACGAACTCCTGTGCTCGAGGGTTGAACTTGAACGGTGCGGTCATGGTTTGAACGTCTGGTCGAACCGTCTCGCAGAGACCTGCCGCCGGAGAGACAGACACTCATCACTCCCCCATTCCCTTCCCTTGCAAATCAACATCACAGCCATCGACCGACCCCTTTCCCTCCCCGCGCGCAGCATGCAGCAGCAGCAACAACTGCGCCACGCAAGCCCAGAGTCACACATCCACCATGCTCAATGATGATCGAAAAAAGGGAAAGGGAACAGCATCGCAGAGAGTGCAGAGATCGCGACGAGCATCTTCCAAAGAGAGTCTCCCCGCAAGCAACGCAAGGACAAGCTCAAGCCAACGTACCATCTCTCGGGCCTGATCTCTGAAGCAATTCGTGCTATAGCGGTGTCCTGACTTGCAAACAGAAATGACTATGACTACACAACGTATGGCATCTGGAACTGTTGTGCCTGGTTTGAACAGTCGATGAACAAATTATTTCCAAAAATTGCTTCAGCAGCGAACCCCGCCAAGCGACCTCGTTCAGCCGATGATGACGAGACTGTTGACTCTGCGCCTATGCAACTGTCTGATGATGGAGTCTCCAACGATCGAATGTTGGGCGAACGTGCCGCCCTGATAAATGGATTGACGGCGGTCAGCCCCATCCAAGGAAGCGCTGCGGGTGGGCAGGGCGGACATGATACGGTGACACCGACAGCAGTATCTGCCAAGGTCACCGTGGTAGAGCGATCGGTTTCCCCCACGGCACCATCCGGGACAGGGACAATGACGGACGAAGACACCAGGAGGCAACAAAATGATGCGGACCGAGGGCGCGACAGACCGGCCGTCCGGGGGCGACGTGCCATGACCTCTGCCACCGTAGCGGCTGGCCCATCATGTCAAGACCAGCTTAGCACTGTCATGCGGCAGATCAGCGAGGCAGCGACGCTGCAGCGAACTTTGGTCGATCAAGCTGCCGTGCTTCTTCAGGGAGCCAATCTCCCTGCAGCCCCCACATCGGGCAACGACGATCCATTCTTGACGTCGTATGCCGAGTTCATGATCGCAAGCGTGGCTCAGATGGATGCCGAGGCTCGAGGTCACTGGCAGGATTACCTTTTGAAATGCGCGCTGCATTGGTTTGATTTGATTTTACCCGAGCCAAAGCCCGAAAACATCCCGCAGCTCACAAAGGCACTGCGCGAGCAATTCCCGCCCGCGAAGGATACAACCCAAGAGGCCATCGAGCGCCTCAAGACTTGTGCGCTAGGGGACAACATGACCAACTTCGTGAGCGATTTCAATGCTGATGTTGCAGTCGTGAATCGGAAAAAGGAAGACCGTGAAGATGCCAGCAGTTCAATGGACATTACCCGGACTGCTCCTGTATCTGAGGCTCAGCTGTGCACTTTCTTCTTGGACGGCCTCGGTCGCCAACCCGCTCACGGCATCCGTCTGAGGGACATGGTCGTGGCTCGCCATGACCCATATCAGGCCATGACGCTAACTACGGTTCAGGACTTGGCCGTTGTATACTACACGCGCATGGGCCTTGATGCACCGGCTCCCGCAGCCGCATCAGTCACGGGTGCTGACAGGAGGCAGGAGGTGGCCTCCGATGAAACGCCACGAAAGATTCGCGCCATCGCACTCGAAGATGACATATCATCCGTCAACCAGGACCGCCGTGCGTTACTGAGTGGCACACCCAAGGTCGCGGCTTCGAAAGGACTTCACTGCCGGAACTGCAACCGCTCAAACCACGACACGGCCGACTGCCGCCAGACTTCTGCACGGACCGGAGCGCTCGTGATCACCGAGAGACCGCAGGACGGTAGGACCTCACGCCACGATGGCCGAAAGGACAGCCACGTCATCGGGCGACCCACTTCCTCCGCATCAATCCGTTTTTGCGAGAACTGCAAGCGGACCAATCACA
Source organism: Thoreauomyces humboldtii (assembly GCA_027596035.1). Taxonomy (NCBI): domain Eukaryota; kingdom Fungi; phylum Chytridiomycota; class Chytridiomycetes; order Spizellomycetales; family Powellomycetaceae; genus Thoreauomyces; species Thoreauomyces humboldtii. The sequence goes on from JADGJA010000207.1 coordinate 10,282, forward strand.
ACACCGCGCAGTGCCGCCTTCCTCTCGCACCATCCGCCCGTGACCGAGAACGGGACCGCGAACGCGACAGCTTCAGCAATGGCAACGGGTCCTCGTCGAATCCGTTCTGTCGCATCTGCAAGCGGGCCGGCCACGCCACCGAGAATTGTCGGTACGCCAACGGCAATGAGCCTCCCGTCTGCTCAAACTGTCACATCCGTGGACACACGGTCCGTACCTGCCACAAATTGGGTCGTTATGCATCTGGAGACTCGCGGGACGAGCGCATCGTCGTGAACAGGCCGTGATAAATCAGCTCACAATGACTGCTTTTCGATGAGGTCGCGTGTTTAGTCCGAGGCGGCCACCGGACCTTCTACCCATACCGGTCTTCACTTTGCAGTCCATCTCTTTTTCATAACGAATAGTAATGATCCTGATCCAACGCAACAATCATAATGGAAAGAGGCTGTGTCATTTACCTTGACGTGAGCAGCGAGATGGGGTGCTCCGTCCTGTGCTGGGCGAGGCCGAGTTTGGAGGACTACTGCTGTGGTGGACTACTGCACTTGCTGATCGCCTTGCCCTGCTGAACCTCTGTACGTGCAACCATGCTGTGGCCAGCCATCCATATCATCAAGCATCCAAACTTTCGTCCGAAAGTAGACTAGCGTGGCCCCTCGATTTTTTGAAGAATGTACAAATTTCGTATTCAGAACCATGTGCCCCCATTCTAACCGCTCGTGCTAGCGACGGCTGCAGCGGAGTCTCCCTTCTTCTTGCTCTTCTTCTCTGCCTTTTCGAGGAAAGACATAGGGGTTTGTGAGGGTCGATCCAGGGAACTACGTGCACGCGATGTTCTTATGCGTACCTCCTCAGCCTTCTCCTTTTCGATGACGGCGGTAATGGCTTCCACTTCAGATGCGTCGAGCGTCTTCCAAGTGAGAAATCGATCGTCAGTCAGGTTATGATAAGTGCGGGACTCCGTTCCCATTTATGTACCTTCAACATGCTGTCGGCGCCCATCAGAGCGATTTCAATGTTCTTCGCTCCCGTTTGCACAATCTGAAGTGTCAAACTCATCAACAACCGTGATTCGTGGACTCCTTTCATGAGTTGGAGTTTTACCTCCAGCAGAGATCGAATGGCTAGCTTCACAGTGTCGTCTCGATCCATGTCGTCCTTGTGGTTCTTTTCCAGGAACTCACGGACCGTCTTTGCGCTGCGTCCAATGGACGCGGCCTTCCACGACGAGTAGATGCCGGCGGGGTCGGTCTGGTAAAGTTTGGGGACTCCGTGGTCGAAGCCGATCAGGAGCGTCGAGATGCCGAAAGGTCGGACTCCGCCGGACTGAGTGTATTTCTGCAAGGGGAGAGGTTTTTGTCAGGAATCTCCTTCGCTAGAACAGAAAGAACCTTGCAACGCAACCCCTCTTACTTGTTGAACTCCTGCGATGTATCGGGTGATGTACTCGACGGACACCGGGTCCTCGACCGTGAGCCTGTGCGATTGGCACTCGATCCGGGCCTTGTTGATCAAAACGCGCGCGTCGGCCGTAAGGCCTATTCAAAAAAACGCACACCCATCGTCAGCTCCTTTCTTCTCTGGGTACTGTGGCAGCCCGCCCCGTCGTTGTGCCTTTCTTTTACCGGCAAAGGTCAGGCAGATGTGGTCGTCCAGCATGGCGATCTTCCTCACGGTGCGGGGGTCTTGGAGCTTTGCGACCGTCTTCTTTTCAACACCCAGAACCACAACGTCCTTTCCTCGTACTCCAACAGCGCATGTTCCTTTCCTCACGGCCTCAAGCGCCTGGCGGGGTGGGAAGGAACGTCAGAGGCAAGACTCCAGGGATGGAGGCGAAGGGGACGGCGCGAAGGACATACATATTCAACTTGAAACAGGTGGCCATCGGGAGAGAAGACTGTAAGGGCAGAATCGTATCCAGACATGCTTTACGGTTATGTGATAGTGTAGTGGTGTTGTGATGTGGAAGAGGATTGAATTACCAAGAGATCACTTGCGAACGGGGGAGTCTCCGGCGCGTTCGCGTCTACGGTCTACAGACGGTCTACCACCCCAGATGCCTATCGACAGCGATTTCCTATGCGCCAGACTTCGGTGCGGACAAGAAGCAAGGTTTCGAAATAATCGTTATTGCAAATATCAAATGAATCGAGTATTCAACGTCTTTGTCGTCCGCTACGTCGCTCTCTCTCAAATCGGGCAACCCGCTCTCCAACCGTTTCTTCGGCAAGGAACTCCCTGGCGAGCAGGTCGTTTTGTTCCTTGAAACGGCCAGAGTCGACCTGGATGTCAGATTCAGAGTGGTTGTAACCTAAGGATGCATGGTCAGTTGCCGAGTCTACTGAAGGCTAACGATCACCGACCAACCTTCTTGCTCGCGGTCACGACCCTTGGCATTGCTGGAGCGGCGCATCGGCTCAGCTGCGGCCGCCGCTGCAACATTTCCATCATCCCAGCCATCCCCAGCGTGATGATGTCCTTCAAAATCATCTTGGTGAGATCGCTGAGCATGTTCGTAAACAATCGGTGCTCCGCCGGAGGGCTTCCGTCGAATAGCGTGCCGTGGCTCACGTATGGCCGGTTCCTCGCGTGGCTCGCGCACGTTGAAGGTGACACTGGCTTGTTGAGGCTCACGGCGGTGGCTGCTTCGTCCGATAGGTTCCTCGGACCTCCATGTGTCCTCCTGCTCGCGGTCGTCAGAATAACGGAATGCAGCAGACACCCCGGCCGCAGCGGCAGCGGCTGCGGCAGACGCAATCCGCTCATAAGCTTCATCTTCTCGCGCCCTTTCACGCGTCGAAGACTGCTGTTTGTGCTCGTCGCGGTATCGGGGCGCTTGGGAGTATGTCTCGACAGGGTGGCCGCGGCCAGCAGTCGATCCGGCTCCGCTGCCCAAAGACATCCGCCGCTGCTCTTCGACCCAACTGTTTACCCTGGAACTTTCACCTAGACGGGGCTCCTCCGTACTTCGTTGTTTTCCCTTGCGATTTATATTTTGTGCTGCTTGGACGGGATTGGAGCGACCCTGCTCCGGGACTCTGTCATCGTGACCATGACTCCTTCGGGCATCAGGATGACGGTGCTGCTGGTCGTTTTCGACTGCATGATCTCGCCGCGATCGCTGTTCTCCCGCTTCGCGCATCTGCCTATGATCTCCGATCTCTCTACTGTAGGATGCCGAGGCACGATTATCGTGTTTTCGGCTGTCCTTTCTCGAGGCCTCTTTCCCCTCGCCTCTCGTTTCTCGTTGGTCTTCACGGTCAACACGGTCGAGAGCATCAGTCAATCGTGCCCGAGCGTCCTCCATCTGCCTTTGTGTCCAACGACTCATCGAGTCATCGACACCTCCAACGCGCATCTGGTAGTTCTCCAAAATGGTATCCAGCGCCTCGCGCATTTCGTTCGCATTCCTCTTCCGAAGCGCATCCTGCGAAAGCATGAGGGCTCGGATTCGCGTGTAAATGTCGTCCAGACGAGAAGGCAGATTGTCATCACGGGATTCCACGGGAAGCATGCTCCTTAGGTCCTTCTCGAGAGGTCGACTGATGTCATAGTCGGCCAGTGAGAGCTCTGCTAGAAGCTGATCCGTATGAGGGTCATCTTCAGGTGATTGCTGTTGAACTCGATCAGTTCCGTGTCTTATGGGTCCGGTCGACTTTGCAGAATGACGCGGCTTGTCAATGCCCGCCCCACTGGGCTGTGGCAAAGGTCGTCGTTCGCGGGTTGGCGCTCCGGAACTTCTCCTTTGTTCGACAGAACTTATGTTCCTCGATGAGCTGAATGCCCTCGCGTCGGAAGAACCCTGTGCGTCGCGCTGGGTCGAGCCCAGACTCGCTTGACTGTCTCGCTTCCCACTGACGAAGCGCATGATTTGACGAAGTTTCTCGGTTGCGTTCGGTCCCGTGGGCGTCGCTTTAGGCTGTCCAACGTTTGATGACGACACTTTTCGCTCATTTCCGCCGACCTGAGAGGGAAAGACAGGCTTCCGCTTGACGGAGAGGGTGGTCGGTCTGACTGGATCAGGCAAGGGACGGTTCTGGACCGGAGCACTCGGTGTGATAATGCGTGAGGGATGGTCATGGTTAGCCTCATGCTGTATCTGCTGCATGGCTAACATCTCCTGGATCTTGCTGAGAGCCAGGTCGCTCTGAGCTTTGTCCACCAGAAGCTGTGCCAGCGTCTCTTTTTGGGACTCAAACAAGTGCTTCCACCCGTTCTGAAAATGCTTGTCCTCGATAACGGTCTCATCCGGTTGCTTGGACATCGGACGAGCTAAATGGCCTGCTGGGTTCCGGGATGTTACACCCGATGATACCAGTGCACTTCGAATGTGCACTAGCCTTGTCAGAGTCGAAGCTGACGGCGCGTCAGGGTTATATGGTGGTGTCTCGGGCTTGGGATCGCTGGGGGACTCCATTTCCAGGTTTTCATCCAGCATTCGCTTTATGAGCGGGTCTTGGAACGAGGCATGCGACTTCGTTGTAGGGGTGTTCCCGGGAGAGTCCGGTCCCCTGGATAATCTGAGGCATCGTACCAGTAGATGGCATGTGTCCTGGCGATACCGTAGACCAGACTGCTGGGAAAGTCAGAAAAAAGAGCATTGTGACCTGAACAGAGTTTGGTTTTACCTGCAAGTTCTCTTCCAATCTGGATCGCCATGCCTTATATTGGGCTATAGCTTTCAAGAGTTTTTGGACCACTTGCTCCGTTTGTTGAAGGCCCAAACGACCATTTGATGCAGCTTTGATGGTATCAGAAAGATGCTAAAGTTCACGGAAATAAATGGTCATCCTTTTTTACATCCATCAGCTTTGCTGGTGCCACACCTCGATTCGTGACAAGAGACCATCTTTATCACGGTGGATCATCTTAATGGTATCCTCCACGACTCTCAGTTGTTCATGCCGCGATTGTATAGCTGAGTGAACGTCGATACTGACTGATGTGGAGACAAGTCCTAAGTCGTCTGTAATCATTTGGCAAAAGGATCAGCTCAGAAATAGTAGTAGGCTAGAAACACACCTTCAATTGAGCTTACCGGGCCTGTCAAGTCTGGCGACGTTCTGCATGTGATCTTCGCATAGTTTCCGCAGGCCTTCTACCTTTCGCAACAGCAAAACTCTTTCTTTGACGGCAGCATCGAGTTGTGGATTACTCTCTGTATCTGGCACTAGCAACCCCGTTCCCCCAAAAGGCAGAAGGGTTTTGATATCCTCCTGGGAAGCACGTTAGAATGGAAGAAGACGTTCAGAGATGGAAAACCGCCTCACCTCAGAGTAGCCGATAATGTCACCCACGCCTCCATCCCACTTGCGTTTGAGATCGGTATAATGCGCCGTCGTCTCCATAATCTTGGCGTTGCAGGCAATCGCCACCTGCCTGGCTGCTACACAACTTGAGGAGGAGGAAACGTCTTGGTGATCCAGGATCGAGAACGACTGGAAGGGCCATGATGAGTCTACACTCCCATATTAGCTGAAAGATGTACTCATTACCTCTTTCAAGTTCAGACCGGAAAACTCTATGAGAGTATTCAGAGAATCCAGCATCTCTATTCCGGGGAAAGCGTCCTCGTCGCTTGCGCATTCGCTGATCTCGTTCAGCAATACGTCTGCCTTTTCCTGCAATGCTTGGGGACCCACGGAAACCCGTTCAGGCTCCGGTACCGAAGGATCTTCTCCGAAAGGAAGACCGAGAGAAGCTAACTTGCTGTGGTTCACGTTAATTATCCACCATGATTCTAGACATTGGCTTGAGGAAAGTGTTTACTCACTAGGTCATGTCGACTACGCAGCTCATCATTTCCTTTCTTCCTGCCTCAATCTTATCATCGCAGTCGTCCAGCACTTGCTTGACACCAATATGGTTTGTCGGGGACATGATAGCGTGGAAAATATCCGTGAAGTTGCGCATATCCGTGATAGACTGTTCCAAGGGGGTGGCGCTCACGAGAGATTCGAGAGGTCGCCGCAGCGGTGGCAAGAGTCGGTCATCATACGTAGGATGATGGTGTCTCTCAAAGTTAGCGTGAATAAGAAAAGAGTATGCCGTTGTAATAATCTGCGCGTGTCCCTAATCCACCAATGCACGTTCAGTGAGCTGCAAAAGCCATCGGCGAGAAACCTATGGCAGTACCTGAACCAACTCATATAATGCCCCGCCGTTCTCTTTGCTGGCTTTCACTGCCTTCTCTATCAAGTCCTTTGCCAGGGACACTCTAGCAATCCGCTCGCCGACTGCAGCTTCTGCTGCGGAGGCGGGTCCCGTGTGCATATGCGCGATGGCGCTAAACAGATTTGTTTTGGCTCTGATGTGATTTATCCAGAGCTAGGATGCAAACATCATGAGCATCCAGACGTATAAAGCCAGTCGGACAAACTTTACCTCTGGGAACCGGTTCTTTCCTAGTCCAGTAGGAGATTTTGCGGCGCGCAACGCTACGTCGTAAAAGTCGGCAGTCTGGGCCGCGATTTTAGCCGTTACCGCTGAACTCGCCTTTGCTTTGGCATGGGATGAGTAATGAGACCCTCGCGAAAGCAAAAGCGCTGAAGCGACCTACTGTCTGTAGCTTTCTCGTAGAAGCACTCCATGGCCTGGGCTAGCATGATTTCTGCTGCCGCGGTAAGTGTCGGCTCGCTCAGATCACTGCCCTTGTCAAGCTTCGGCTTGAATCTCGCACAAAGCCGATCCCGAATATGACACAGCACGCCTGCTCCTTTCTTTTTATAATCCGTGGTTTTAACGGACCGCTCAAAGATAGCATCAGGCTTTTCTCTCGTACCTGAAAGTAGCCTGCCGCTTTCTTCTTCCCGTTCGGTGTCCACAGACTTTGCGAGATCGCGAGGGTAGTGTACACGGCTGCTACATTATATAGCACAGCTGCCTTCTCATACTGTATGCAGTTTGTCACCACTGCAAAGTATCATACATGAGCGCAGTGGAACCTAGAATACGAGGATATGAAACCACCTTTTCGATCAGGAAAAAATCCTTCGTACCACAGGAACTTCATTTGAATCTGCCATTAGAATTGGAGGGTAAATGAAATGCGACGTGATTGAGTGGGCGAAAGTGCTGGCGCGTACCTCGTCGGTCTCGAAGGGGAACTTGGGTTCCAGATGTAGAAGCTGAGCATAGTAGCTATCCAAAAAGACCAGGTTAGTGTGTTCATATGGCCTTCCAGCCAGGTCCTACGGTAGAAGACGTACTGCGAGAGTCTCTCGATGCCAGCTTCTGATCGCTCCGGCGCTCCAGCGTGAATTCGTAGCTCGTTGAGCAGGTACCACTGCGTTTCGGTGGGCAAGAGAAGGCCTGTCGTCCGCAAGAGCTGCCCACGAATCCGCTCCTCCTCTTCCTGCTCCACCTTTCCGACGTTCCAGACTGAACTCTGATCGTCGTCTTCGGGACCCACGTTCTCCTCGTCCGCGAGCAGGAGCTCTGACTGAGCGGCCGCATCTGTCGTCATGGGATCGGGATGCAAGTTTCGCGAGCTGACGTTTCGACTGGCTGCTTCGGCTCCTGAATCCAACGTATCGTTCTGTCGGACCTCAGGATGCATGTTTCGTACAGCTGCCAACATGGAGGGTAGAAGCGCCCGTTTGAAATCGAGAAACCTCATGGAGGACGGCTTGAGTCCCCCTGCCGATCCCGCGCCGCCGGAATGAGATGATTTATTCATGGACCTTAGAAGCGACATGAAGTTTCCGGGAGATCCCAACTGTTGCCCAGACCCGACGTTTGCCGACAAAAGTCGGTCATTGCGCTTGACAGGGACGGCGATAAAAGTCGACACCTCTCCGTTGAAGGAAACTTCGGGACCATCTTGGAACGGAATGTGGTCCGAGTAAGGCGCTTCGAAGAATCGGGAAAATGAAGGATGTATCACCGCCTCGATGGCGGCGCTGTCGCTTTTGAGCATGTCTATGTTCTATGTCCGTGTCTGGAACGAGACGGTTGCCGCTGGCTGGCTGTCCACCTCTGGCGAGGAAAACCTGACAAACAAGGCACGCGCCGGTGCCGCTTGGCTTACATTCGACGGTACGCGTTCGACCGACCTCTTTCCCCCTGAACCTCCACGAATCAGGACGAAGTTGCACATAGCACGGAATGTATAATCACGACAGCAAGCCTGAACCAACACCTCCGCATGGTTGCCTTGCGAGATCTTCAGTGTCGCGGCCTGCCCCTTCGCATGCTCTGAATTGGCACTTGCACCGTGATTCGACGCGCAAACATCTGGTAAAATGGACCTTCCACTCATCTGATCGTAGAAGTCCTTCCCCTCGTGAGGCATCTCTTCTGTAAGCCCCTGCAGAAGTGACCCCGCTTTGCCGCCACTACATGTAGTAAGGTGGATGAACAACCCTACCAATGGGACGAGTAACCCTAACGGGTCAGAAACGCGTTCCCCAGTTTTTTTGCAAGCGTTCGCGACGCAACAGGTCGGCCAGGACACGACGACGACGATCATCGCGAAAACGTAGACATGGACGGCGGCAAAGCGACCAAGAAGAAGCAACCAAAAGGTCTCAAGCGCTCTCTGGCAAAGCAGCAGGCTCCATCTGCCGACATCACTACGACACACGAACCTTCTCCTGCAAAGAAGTTGAAGACGGATGGTGCAGACGACAACAGCAACACCCAGGAGCAGCAGAATGAAGACACGGCCGTCATCCAGCTTCCAGAGGATGGAAGCCAGGATGCGCCGCCCACCGAGGTGCAGATTCTGCGGACTCTCTACGACACTGCCATCGAGAAGCACACGGCCGGCGACCTTCTCGCCGCCCAAGACCTCTTCCGAGGCTGCGTGCACGAGTGCGACAAGGCCCTTCGCGTCCGCGCCGGTCAGTTCCCGGACATGCCCGTCCCTGAAGAACCCCTTACGCCGGACTTTTATCTCGTATACGGCAACGCCCTGATGCAGGTCGGCACGAACGCCGAGGACGGCAGCGCTGAAAAGGAGCAGCTTGGTGGTCTGCTGGATGCGGCCGTGGAAAGATTGGAGGAAGGTCTTGCCATTGCGCGCGGCGGGGAAGACGCGGAAAGAGAGCTACGAGTAAGCTTGGGCAAGGTCCTTCTGGAAAAGGTATGCAAACGTGACGTTGCGGATTTGTCCCGGGACCATAGGAAGGCAGCAATCTTACCGAAGCCTTGCTCGCTTCACAGGCCACCCTGCACCTCGAACGATCTGGTCCTTCGCCGACCATCACAACCCTCACCGACCGCGCTCTGAAGCACTTCAACATCCCGTCCCTCCTCTTCGTGTCCATTTCCGACAAAGCCAACGACTTGAACTTTCTACCAACCGTCCTGGATGTCGCGAGCGCATGCCAACGCTTCGCGAGCGTATGCGCAGGTGGTGCTGGGGAGTGGGAGGTATGCGAGAAATGGAACGATCGGGCGAAGGAGCTGTATGGAAAGGCACTTGAAGGTGGGAAGCGACTGCCTACAGCCGAGCAGAATACCCCGTGGAGAATGGTTTTCTCATGATTATTCCCTGTCACAGTCTCAACGTCATCGAGCGAGGCGTTGATTGGGATCGGAGCATGCTCGCTTGCTCTTGCCGGGGAACTCCTGGCCCTCGCTGAGGATCGCGCGGATGAGGCGGAAGAGGAGAGCTCAGATGCGCCCGAGGGAACCGAAAAGGTCATCTCGCACTTGAACAACGCGTCCGATCACTTCAATCGCGTGGAAAAGCTCCTCGGTGCGAGCGAGATTGAAAAGAATGCCAGTCTGTTGACTATGGTATGTTATACCAGTCCCGCGAGACAGTTCGTCAGGTTTCGAGACTGACCATGTTTCCGACAGCTTGCAGAAACAAATCTCAACCTCGGAAACATATACGATGTATCTGACGACGAGAAAACAAAGCAAAAAGCGACGGAGCATTACAAAAAAGCCGTGGCGTACTTTCGAGCCGTAGGGAAGGCGGATCCGGAACACGTGCTCGATGAGGGATTGCGGGAGTTCGTGGATGAGCTAGAAAAGGGATTAGCGGAAGAGGAAAAGGAGCAGGATGCGTAGATATATTATAGAACGACTGCAATCGCCTCAGAGGTAGCCTTGAATTGCCCTTGCGACCGGGTGTGCAGTTTGCCGAACGGGCAAATCGCTATTCATGCGCCCCGTGAGTGACCGTTTTCGGCTGCAGAGGCAAGATTACCACCACCGCTCAAGCTCTCCCTGGATCGTAACGGGCGGGCGGACTCGGGGACTTGCGACTGCATGGATAGAATCATGTCACGATACTGTGACGCGTAGGGCGGCAGATGCGGGGTCGGTTTCTCAGCGGCAACGGTGCCCGCACCGGCCTCCAATCCCACGGACGACACCTGTCTCGACACCTGAGCCGTCGATCCGGGGGTCATCGATGCCCTCCTCCTGCTCTCCTGCACCTTTCGCAGGTTTTCGGCAAACTTTCGTTCTACCGGAGGGATGGGCTTCTCGTTCAGGCAGTCCAGGGATCGGGATGCCAGGATGAGACGTTGGCGGAGCTTTGCTGGATGCGTCAAGGCCAGCGGGTTTAGCGCCACGTTGAGCGTCATGAGGTTCGGGAAGGAAAGCAGGTTTTCCGAGAGAGTCTGAGAAACCAGAGAATTATTGTCGGCATGTTTGTCCCGATTCTGACTAGGAAGTCTGCTGTACCTTAGCGTCCGCGAGCTCATTCTCAGATATATCTAGCGACTCCAGATTCTGTAGTAGGACGATCGCGTCTAGATCGGTTATGCGGTTGCCCGCAGCGGTCAAGGACTTCAAGCTACCCTGCACCGTACGTGTATGAGATGAGGACCCCTTTTCGACTGCCAGTGAGGCCCTGGGTAACTTACTCGAATGGCCATCAAACATCCTTCCTCGAAGCTAAGCGCCTCCCCGTCTTCCAGTCGCTGTCGATCGACTTTCAGCACCTCTAACGCCGGGAGTCGGTCCAGCCCCGTAACGCATCCAATACGGTTGTTGTGGAGGTGTCTGATCCAGAAAGTAGAAAACTGAATTTCTTCGTGCCATGTCCCACTTGAAGCGGGATCGCGTCTTACAGGATGCTCAGCTGATCCAAACCGACTTCAAGACCAGTGATCTCCTCGATCTGGTTGTTCTGCAGGTATAACTGGCTCAGGTTTCTGCAGCACTCCAGTCCCGCGATCTGAGTGATATTGTTGTCGTAGAGATAGAGGACTGTTTTTTCCTGATCATGTCAGCTAACAGACCTAGGTCAAAAAACTTGCAGGCGGGTGGGGGGTGACGTACCTGACAGGTTCTTGCAGAAATGAAGGTTCTCCTGCAGGACCCAATGGGCTGAGTTTCTTCGCTTCTCGCTGCTCAGACAGCGACAAAATCAACCACCCACCATGACGGTGATCTCTCGTCCTACGAGAGAGACGTGGGTGATCCGTCGAAGGAATACCTCCCGAGCTTCAGCGCGCACGCTTCGCTTCTGTGTTGATCCATTCTCAAGGGACTCGGGCGTGATCTTCATGATGGTGAGCGTCGATAACAAGAAGGAGCAAAGGCAGATTTTAGACAGCTTCCGCTTACTCAGTCTCTGCAGCTCGGCGCGTTGCTTTGCACCAGTTAGTAGACTAGAAGCGAAGACAATATAATTTCTCAGAAGAAACTTGCTGCCATGCAATCTCTGAGGGAAACTAGCATAAAAACACCTAGTCTGCCTTGTAAGCCCTGTTTAGAAACTCCTCTGATACGTTGAATGTGAAAGTCCTCCTTATACAGCCATCGAGTCGACCAGTGCGCCCTCCAGCTTAGGCCACGGCTCAGCATAGGGAGTCGAGTCAGCATAACAATCCGTCTCAGGATGGGTGGGGAGTTGACCGTGCAAGATGTAGTTGCGCGCCACCGCGTTCGTGCAAGTGGAAGGAGACCTCGTGGAACAATGGCCATATCCATGATGAACGACGAGCCGAGCATTCTCTCCCATCTCCTTTGCCAGCCTTCTTCCGTTCCTCAGAGGTGTTGCGGGGTCGTACGGTTCGGCAATCAGCAGGACGGGGTTGTTGAGCGTGTGGTTTAGGTCTCCTTGGTAAGTTTCGGCTGGACCGGACGGCCAGTTGGAGGCGAAATGACGGCATGGGAGGATGTCGTGGAAGCGAGAGTTGCCGGCTATGAAGCTCTGTGTGGTCATGTTTTGCCAGAGGTTCAAGTACCTGGTTTTCGAAAGGTTCAGCAAGAGAAAGACGTCTACTGACACGAACGGAACGACATGGCTCACCAGTCCAAAGACGGGATGGCAGTGCTAGCGCCAGGTGGGACTGGGGCGTAGAAAGAATCCGAGCAGATGACTAACAAGCCTGACTCCCTGGTGCCACCGCCAGGTAGCTGGCGGCCTCGTGACGGATGAAATTTCGGTTTTGTGTTCTCCATTGCTGGGTGGAACTGCCAAAACAACTCTTCATGCAACATCTGAAGAGCCATTGTCGCATTTCCTCCTTCCAATTGAGAAAGCATTTCGGCAACGGCAGGCCAAGTGCCAGGGTCGTACATGAAATGGTACAGTCCCTCGATCAAGACAGGATAGGTCAAGACCGCGGGCCCGCTCGCGTCGGTATAGCCAGGGACGGGTCGCAACATAATGGAATGAAAGAGTTTCTGCATGCGAGTCTGAAGAATCGCCAGATCCACTGGGCGCGCTTTTGAGTGACTGGGATGGGGTATAGCGAGACTGCAGTGAGCTGGTCCCGCGCGAACGCATTCGCCAAGGAACCCGTCATTCCAAGCGTCCGTCGTATTATCCAGAGCGGTCCATCCGAATCCCCCGACGAGTCGGTGGTCCCGGACGTACTCTGTGCCGTCGAGGACCATGCGCCCGACCTTGTCGGGAAACATGTTGGCGTACGTTTGACCGATCCCTGTGCCGTAACTAAACATGACGGCCGTCAGCTCCTCCTCGCCTAGGGCCTTGCGAATCTCCTCCAAATCCCGTGCGACAAACGCCGTACTGACAAAACGGGGGAAATCCCCGAGTTTCTTCAAGCAGGCAGCCATGATTGCCTCGTGCATGGCATCGACAATCTGCAGCTGTGCCATGGGACTGTCGAAGGAAGACTCGTAATAAGGCCTGGCGATGAGCAGCCACCGATCAAGATCGGCTTTGTAAGGGAAGCAGGAAGCAGCAGGGAGAGACGCGTTGACCCCCCTGGGATCCCAGCTAAGGACATCGAACTCGCCGTCGCTGTAGGTAAGGCTGCGGGCTTCACCTTTGTCCCAGACAGACTGGGTTCCGCTGCCCCCTGGGCCCCCCGGGTTCACGACGACGGTTCGCTTCGTCTTGCCGGCGGACGACATGCCGGCAGTCTGGTACTTTGTCACCGCCAATCTGGCGATCCGAGAGTCGGACACGTTGGTGTAATCGAGGGGGACGTCAAGATAGCCGCACATGAAGAGGCCTCGGCCTGCGTAAGGATGGATTCCACGAAGGGAGAGGGACGTGCTATTACTCTCCTTGCCCCAGCTCCAGTTTGAGGGATCCGGATCGAACAGCAGGTTCCACGCTGCCAAGGGATCGGCTTCGTCGAGGGCCGGAGGAAGCGTTTCGTTCGTGCAAGGTATGAACGCGAAGGGATCGCCATCGCGCGGAAATCGACCATAAGATGGGAGCCTGGAGGCGGAGGCAGGAGAGCGTGACCGTAATCGTAGGAAGACGAGGGAGGACAGGCCGAGCGCGGTTAAAACAATGGCAATCGTGATTTTTCGCCGGTGAGCTACTTTTGTAGGGAGGAAGCTACGGGTGGTCGAAACAGCAGCAGGGGACTGTGAACCTGCATTTCCCAGCAGGGGTGATTGTTCCTCGTTCATCGTTGTTGTTGCTGTGGTCAGGACGACGAGGAGGAGGAAGGTGCAGGGAAATGAGAAGATTACCAAAAGGAAGAGTCGTGGTAACAGCGGGCGCTACGGCTCCGCACAACTTGCCCACACTGCCCCACAGGACCAAGAACCAGCAGTACAGTTCGTTTTGGTTCTGATGTTGGTGGGAGGAAGTCCGAACACGTCCGATCTCCCACTGTAGAAGTCTACCGGTATTTCTAGAAGACACCCGAGTGTCTGTTTTTCCTCCAGGCTTGTTGAGAATTGTCTCCCGGATGCTTTTTTTTTCATGCCAGATACTGCAGTGCCGGCACTAGTGTACCGGATGGAGAACCGGCATGGTACAGTATCTGTTCGTGTCACAAAGCGGCATGTACAGTAGGAGGTAAGTCTCAGCATGTCGGTACGAGCTCACAGTGCAGCACCGATATGCAAGGCAAGTGGTCGCCATCGTCCGTTCCTTGTCATGAACCTTATCTACGCCATCATTGCTGCCACCGACGTCCCAGAGTCGTCCCCACCGAAGCCCATCGGTTGCCGCAGTGATCACTACGAAGCTTTCAGTATCCTTCTTCCCTCGACCTCGCTTCCTCTCGTCGCACTCCCTTCCCTCATATGCGAAAGCCTCGGCATAGATGCACCTTCCGCCTTTGGTCCTCGCGCCTTGAGCGTCTTTCGACTCGAGGAATCCGTGGATTCCTCGGATCCGAGGCTCCTCGATGCAACGCTCGATCCACATGTCGTTTTTCGGTTGACGGCTATGCCGCGTTCCATGCAGAGCGCCGCGGATTGGTTGCCGGACATCGCGGAGAGTCAAATCGATGTCCCGCATCTCTTGATCAAATTCGCCGCTGGACGACCGTCAAGGAGGCGTGCTCTGTCTGCCTTGCCACCGCCATATTCCCCACTCGAGGAACCACCGGCGCAACCGCCCGGATTCCTCACCGCGTGCGATCATGTCGCTGGCCCAGTCTATCAAGATACCTTTCCGAACCCCCTACTCTCTCGTGGACACCCTTGTATCGAACCCTATACCTTGCCGACTCCCATACTAGCGCAGCTGTGCAGTCCGGCGGATGTCAAGGAACATTTGAGTAGCATGAGAAATTCGCGGACGTATCACCGGAGCCTGGAACCACCGTCCCCCACACATGCATTCCGCTCCGGACCGGACTTGCACCAACACCCCACGGGAACCGACGCAGGCGTCAGCGACTCGGTCGTCGAGAACATGGTGCCAGAAATAGACGGCAACGTCAGCCGTACCATCGTGACGACAAGGCCACCCTTGCTTGAGGAAGAATCAGCCTTCGTGGACTACGCGATGGCTTCCATACCCGGCCTACTTGGCATCGCAGCTTCTGGCTTACTTCCACGTCCGTGGAACGGAGGGAAATGGACCCTGAGAAAAAGCTTCAACAAGCTCCAGAAACGCCGTTCTGGGGACTTGTTCCCGTAGTAGTATAATGCATTTGTTCTCCATGAACGCTCCACCGTCATCTAACGTCCAAGCGCAGAGCGAGATGGTCGAGAAGAGTTGGGAAGTAAAACGGTATCACAAATCTGTATTCCGGAAAGCTGCGTCCGTTCTCCTGTTCAATCGATGGCGTCCTTCCTGGAGCTCATTCCGCCTTGACGACACCCACCTTCTCCGTCGAGACAGACCACTCTTCCCCGCGTCGGGAACCTCCAGGTTGGAATTTTCCCTCTGTCTCCGACCGAAAAGCATTAGACTGGCACATCCCGTGTAAAGCACATTTTTGATCGGACACCGTTCGCACCATGAAAACAGAGCTTCCCCAGTAGAATGCGCCGGGAAGTGCGACTGTAAGCATGAACGCGATCCCGACGGTCCGTCGGTTGAGGCGATAGTAGGCATGCGTATTCTCCTTCATGCGGTACCATTTCTTTACAACACGAGAAGATAGCCAGTGTCGTGAATCAATAGAGCGATGCTAGTGAGAACAGTGAGAGCATACCGATCGCTGCATCCGTCTGAAAGGGTCGAGCGAACGTGGGGAACATGGGTGAGAAATGAGAAGACTACGTGGAAACTTGCGCGGCAGCGGGCGCCACGACTTGCACACAACTTGTCCACACAGGTCATCTGCAATAACCAGTACACGCAGGTAGAGGTCCGATTTCATCCACGGTTCGACGCTCCTTTGTAACTGTCATAGCCCAGTAAAGATAACTTCCTATTATCTGGTATCATGTATCGAACCCCGAAAGCAACACTACCGCCCGCTCCTGGCAAGGTACGCGCGGCTCCTCGCCAGAATCTCGACTGCCTTTCTATGCATTGGGTCTTCTTGCTCAGGTTCCCTGAGCTCACTCGAGAGCAGTCCCAGCCTGGCGAACCGGACGAGCGGCCTGACGTACCGCTCATTGCCCACCGGGTTGACGCTTCGGACCCGAGTGTTCTCGCCGTTCAGGTGCAAGATGTGGACCGTGTCGTCGGGCAGGAGCTCGGCCGTGGCGCCATCGTCGAAGTGGGCGTGGGTCCGGCCTGATGGATAGGCCGTGAACGTGCCGAGACCTGGAATGGTGGTAGTCCTGACCGAAGACGGCGTTGGAATCGGGGTGATTTCCGTCTGCATGGTGGATTTTGTGTGCGAGGCAGATAGAAGCAAGCTAGTCATCTCCCCCATGTACTCTGCGATCGGATATCTGACGTATTCCATGGATAGTCAGTCGATGATAGATCTGATAACCACTGGCTTTCATGGCTTACGCATGACCCGTTGCAGCATTCCGTATCGTTGGAGGAGGCTCCCTGTGCCACGGGTAAGCCTCGTCAACGAAACCGACCTCGGCCTCGAGACTTCGGAGCCTCGCGCTGAGAACTCGAAACTCTTGGGTAGCACTCAACACGATCCCGTCCGCAAAACATTCCACCAGTGGGGACCCAGCTTCTCCTTTGATGTGCACGCGGTAGAGTGATTTTTGCGATGACAATACTCGGACAGGTTTTCCCTCGAGAGGCGTTCCGTATGCTCGGTAAATATCTGCATGCTTGTCATCCCTTCGGTTGGGAAGCGAGATTCTCACGTAAGGCGGATCTGCATGCCCAGTTTGTGCGGGCACCGTGATCGATATGTTCTCTCCCGCCTGGAACATTGCAAGATCCAAAGGATACTTCCAGCACTCGGGAAAGTCGTTGAGCGAGAACGACTTCTCGAGAAAAACGAAGACATGTTTGAAACCGTTCACGAAAACCTTCTCCTTGCCGTCCAGAAGATCCACCTCGCTCACCGCAACGGGAAAGCGCACGGTAAACGATCGACGATGCCAAGCCAAGACAAGCGACACATAACCGTCCAGCGCTACTATCGGGTCCGTTGCTCCTCTACGGGGTTCGGAGCTGGCAAGGTCTTGCGCAAATGCAAAGGGACCAGGCCATCGGACACTGCTGAACTCGTGATTTGTCTGTTTAGAGCATATTAGCGCAAGGTTGGGTCTACCAGTCTATACATGTGGAATACCAGAAGAGTTTCCTTCCACTGGTCCTCGGAAAGTAAAGTCGCCGGGAAATACGAAGAAGTGGCGAAAGTGTTGCGGAATGCAAGGAGGCCGGCCACTGGCTCCCTCAAAAGCCTGCTGACTGTGGCCGTGACGTGTCTCCGTGTTCCTATGCTAGCATCTTCAGGTTGCAGCGATGGTGGTTCGTCTTCTTCGATAAAGCAGGTCCGGCCATCAGCAGAGAGTGACAAAGTAACGTAACTGGGCTGATACGTGACGTTTGAGCGGATAACCGTGCGGATCGCTACTGCGCTGCCATCCGCGAAGAGCTGGTAGCTGCTTTCATCGAAGATCGGCATTCGCGAGGGGAAGATGCTCGCTGGATTTCCATTCCAACTTCTTTTGAAATTTGCAAATCGCCCGCTGCGCCCGTTTCCCACGCCGAGGCATCTTCACATGAGTTCTGACGAAGAAAAGGAATCTTGGGAGGACGACGTACGATCGAAACCGTTGTCCTGGGACGCTATGTTGCTCGCATGCCACTCACGTGCTCGACGTCCTAGTGGGAGAGCGCCGCTCCCATCGCCGCTCCTGCCAAGCCATTGTACGTAGCGTGCAAGACAGAATGCTATCTTCGCCATGACTGATATATGGACTTTGCGAAATATAGGAGACCGATCGGAATCGGTCGCACCATAATTGAAACGGACAAAGTCACGTATGTCCCACAGGTACTGGACAAGAGCGGAAACAACACTTTGATCCGCCACGACTCAATGCGAGAATTATCGAATAGATGAAGTTGATGAAACGCGACACGGGAAGTGAACGCACTGGAACCGCCACAATGGAGCGTACCGGATCAGGGTCAGGCAAATCTCTCGCAGAGAGGGAAGCCGACTATATAGCGGCTCGTGCGCGGATCTTTGCTGAGACCGCTGGGTCCGTTTCTGGTTATGGTTCTTCCCAGCCTCCCGCAACGGTTGACACCGAAAAGCGGAATCCGGGACCCGGTCGCGGATCCCCTGTATTTGGGAGAGCCAAGCCGGTCCGAGCTCCTCGAGGTGGCGCGGAGGGGTCTGGCAGTCGTGTGAGGCCTCTCGACCTGGCAGTGCCCTCCCGCGGTCTGTCGGCCCCTGTGCAGCGGCAACCGCTGCCGCCAGATATCGGAACGAAGGGATTTGGAGCAGCGCAGCTAGCTGCTCCACCCCCACGCGACCGTTAACGCTCAAGAACAGAAACACGAAGGATTGACGTGGACTGATGTTATTGACCCCTTCACCGCGGATTCGGATGGACGTGACGGCCGGAAGTTGTTTGGTATAACATAAGTTTATCGTTTATTGTCGGAACGGTTCAAAAAAGCTGGTAACGCTGGTCGAACAAGAGTGGTTTTGTACATTGGGAAGGGAGGGGAGCGCGAGTGCGTGCTGATGATGATGCGATGAAAATAGTTCCGGGAAAGGAAGGGCAGTGGCGGTGACCTCTACTTGGCCTCCTTGGCCTCGATGATGGTTGCGTTGAGCTCACGGTCGATCTCCTTGGCGACGTCCTCCTTGCCCTCCTTATGCGCAACCTTGGCGTCGTGCTTGAGCTCCTCGATCTTGTCGTCAAGCTCGATGAGGTGGTCCTTCTGGGCCTTGTGGTGGTTGCCCTCCTTGGCGGGGTGCTTGTCCGATCCGGCGGTGTGCTCGGGCTCCACGTCGGCGGTCTCGGCAGGTGCGGACCGGTTGTCAGGACGGTCAGTGACTGCGGCGAGAACGAGGGTGGCTTAGGGAACATGTCAAGGAAGGGAGAAGGGGAAAAGCAGCCATCAACTTACAGTGTCCGGTGGCAGCCTGGGAGTGGGTCTGTTCGGTGAGCTTGGTCATTTTGTATGTGTGAGAGATGTTTGTATTTGGAAGTAGTATGTGAGGAATGCAGGCTAGGGGAATGCAAGGTCTTTCTGGCCTTTTGTAGGAGATACATGTACTTGGGGAGTCACTCAAAACTGGGGTTCGGCGCGTCATCGGAGGATGACGTCGTTTTTGGGTTGCATGCATCATCGGCCTTTTCCACCGGGAACCGACAGACCGGTAAAGGGTCATGATAATCTTTGGGCAGTTGCGCATTTCTGACCGTAACGGGTGCTGGACGTCCGGAACATCGAGGTCTGCGCTAAGTACAGTAGTTCGCTAACTACCGGGTATATACGACACTGACCCAGCCGCTAGGCCGACAGCCACGAGAATCGGCAAGAGAGGGAAAAGAGGGAGAAAGAACAGAAAGCTTACTGGCCTGCTGCAACCACGGCTTGATCATAAGCTGGTTGGCCGCTACCAAACACGACCAGCAACAACCAACGTAAAAGTGGGAACAGGAATTTTCTGCCGAGGATTCCTATAGGTTTGGTGACGCGCGTCGGGAACGCGTGCAAAGGGTCGGGAACGCGTGCATGACTGCGCAGATGAGCAACGTGTCAAGACACCCGCACGCAACCCCTCCACCCCCATCACAGCTCCCGCATCGAGGGACAGCCAAGGACTTGCTTGAGACGGATAGGATTTCTGACAAACAGTACGCAAACAATCTGTCCTCCACTCTCTGCATTGGTTACACTTCGACCGACTTCTTTTCGATGCTCGATTTCCCAAAGGACATCATCATGCTTGCCCTGCAACGCACTTTTCGAGCGAACACGAGAGCCCACCAACAGTCTATGATTCGGTCTGCAGGCTTAAGCATTCTAGTTCTTGCAATGTTTCTACCAGCAGTCGTCGCGCTTCCGCCCTACGGCCGACTCACCCTCCACCCCATCTTGCCC